>VDFB02014279.1:0-70987 GCA_007258455.2 Sequoia sempervirens
TTTTGGCCCATCATGATCTTGCACATACCTTTATGTAGCTTAATACTTTGTAAAACTTTATTATTTCTGATCTAAATATGTATTCTTTGTCGGTGATTATCTAATTAATTCATTTTATCATTTGTAGAATGAAGACAGAAGGTTGTAGAAGAATTAGATAGAATATTAGAAGATACACAACATATACTGTGGAGAAACCCTTTCAGGAAAAAACTCCACCAAAAATCAATGTATTATTTAATCTTAGAATAAGATTACAATAATTCCAGTCCTTGCTTGAGATGCTTCTTTTGCATTCAACAAATCTTCTTCACAACCTGTAATAAAAACTGATACAAACTCTCTTCAACCTGCTTGAGATAAATAGATAATCAACCTTGTAAACTCCAAAGAGTTACAATTACAAAGCTCAAAGCTTATCACCAAAAACCTACGCCTATCTCTTGCAAGTAGAGTTCTACCATGAAGAACAATGTCAAATTAATTCCTTCATCCATTTGGGCATCCCAAACTGAAGTCATAACTCAACCTTTATTCTAAAGATATCTTCAAAGCTTATCCTCAAAGTTACCACCCAAGAATGGGACCACGTAACTTAGCCTTTTGAAATATCTTAGCATGCAAAAGTGTTAACTACAAGAAGCCAACTTGGGCACCCAAGGTGGGTCCAAGTCATTCTTTGTTAACTGAAACATATCTCTCCATCATTCATGAAAGAATGGTCATCCCCTATTAATTGAAAGTAGTCACCTATTATTTGTCATGCAACTCAAGTCATTAGTCATGCATTCCAAGTCAACTAAAGTCAACTAGCATTCAACTAAAACTAACTACAAGCAACTAAAAATAGTTGAACCATAACTAAACTGAATTTAACTGATTTGAATTGGACTAAACTGAACTTCATGCATGTAAACATCAATTCCTAACTTCTAGGATCTTTGCATGCATTACAAAAGTGTTATCTTTTTCTCCAAATAGTTAACTTAACTCACGGTGGGTTCCACCTTCCATGTGGGTGCCCCATGTTCTTCTATTATTTAGGAACTCATCTTGGACACCCTCATATGCTCCTATGATTTATAATTAATTACAAATGTCAATTAACATGATTATTTCATTCAAAATTAATCTCTTTCTAATCCTAGTGTTTGAGAACACTTTCCAAGGACTTAGGAGATACAAAAAATAAATCATGTTTAGGATTGCAATTAAATGGCATCCTATTTCCAACAGATTCATTCAAATAGTTGTCTTCTTTCAAAGAGATGCATCTCTCATAGAGATACATCCCTTGGTAAATTGAAGTGGTATAAATAGAAGTTGAAGTGAGAATTGAAAAAAATAATTCAATGAATATTATGTAAATATTAAAGCAGATATAAAAAGAGAAGAGGCAGAAAAATGAAGTACAATTCTGATTTTTTTTGGAAAGAAATATGTGTGACTAAAAGAGAAATATATATTGACATGTTCATGATAAAAATTTTGAAAAGGAAGAGTTCATGATAAAGATCAGATTTGTGAAAAGAGCATTGTGTACAAACTGTGATCATATGTGTGAAAGGAATTGGTGTGTAAGTTAAATCAAATTTGTGAAATGAGCATTGTGTAAAGAGTGTGATCAGATTTGTGAAGAAAGGACTGAGTGAAGTGTGTGATCATATTTGAAGGGAAGTGTGTAATCAGATTTGAAGGAAGTGTGTGGGGATTGGAGCCTCCAATAGGTTGGAAGCTATCAAATAGAGGTTGGAGCCTCTTGCTAGGTTGGAGCTCAGTTTGTGTGGGAGTTGAAGCCTCTAATAGGTTGGAGCCTATATTTCTATCAAGTGGAGATTGAAGTCTCTTATGAGTTGATGCTCATTATTTGTATGTGAAATAGGTTGGAACTTAAAAGAGAAGAAGATCAATCTATAACACATAAGCAATATTTTTCCATGGTCTTTCCCAAAAGGGTTTCCACATAAATCATGTGTTTTTATTGTGTTCTTAATTTCTATATCATGCATATGTGTAGTTGAATTGATTGATTGAGTTTGGAAAAATAAAATTTTGTATGATACTGATTCACCTCCTCTCTTAGTATCATTGCATACTTATCAGTTGAAAACATAGGACACTAGGTCTAACATGAGGAAAGTTTTTTTGTAACCACTACACTAAGAATATGATTATAGACATAAATTGACTCAAATATCACCTTACACAAATCCCTTGTCAATATGTTATATCATGTACAAAAACTGCTTTAAAGGTTGAGAAGGAGGTGAAAGCATTCCTTGTAGCATATGGTCAAAGAAAACTAGAGAAAAAGAGAATAGTAGAGGAAATAGTAGCCACAAACCCTATTTTTAGTTCTATAAGGCCACAAGAAGATATAAGGGTCTCTTCTTCCAATGGGCAATGGATATGAGGACTAGGCAATGTAGGAAACTATAATTTGAGTTTTTTTCCTCATAGCATTTGTGTTATGTAACCTTCATTGAAAGGTACTACATGGAATAGAGAACTATAATATGATTTGAAGCTGGCATGTGCAAGATTTTGGTACTACAACAATATTTCATTTAATGTTACTTCAAGTCTTTATTGGGAGCAATTGCTTTTGATACATTTACCATAGTAGGTAAGGGTTCCAAGCCCCAAATCATCATTATTTGAGTGCAATATTATTGTAGGATGAGGTCCATAACACATGTATACTAGTAGAAAAATAAAAATGAATTAAGAAAAGAAAGGTTGCATCATTTTATCTAACAAGTGGATGAATATCAAGAATATGACACATCAATTTTTTAGGGGCTTTAAGGGGCAACTAGTCTTTTTAAAATAAATAGATGCATCCAAAAAACTAAAAATAAAAAGGCCTTATGCAACATATTCAATGAAATGGGGATGAAGGTGGGGATAAAAACTATCGTTTAAATAGTAACTGACAATATAGTTGTATATATGACAACTAGTAGACTTATAGAGACAAGGTACTAAATATTATTTTTGAGTCCTTATATTGCCCATTATCTTGACCTACTCCTTGAGGAAATAAGGAAACTAAGCTGGGTGAAGAGTGTGGTTGAAGATACAAGGAATATCACAAAGTACATCTACAACCATATGCGGGTCCTAAATACTATGAGAAAACACACTAATAATTATGATCTCATATAATCAAGAGTGACATGCTTAACCATTAATTTTTTTACCTTGTGTAGTATATTAGCTTCATTGATTGACCTTAAACACATATTTTTTAGTGAAAAGTGGTTAGAGTGTGTAGAAAGATTGAAGTAGAGAGGATTGTGAAGACTATTTTATATAATATATTTGCCAAATTCATAGAATAGATTATCACTATAAATTTCCAAACTCCAATTTCTATTTAGTCGATAGACTTTAATTGTGAACTCGCTAGTCTACAATCAAATGCCAAACCTGTCTCACACTCTGAAAACCTATTTCATTCATCGTTTAACCATTTTCAAATACCCAAAATCTGTTAGGTTGTTGCATTTAATTGCTGACAGCGATCCCCATTGCACAATTCATGTGCAAACTTGTCTCATGCCTGAGAATAGGTTTTTGTTACCATCTATGAGGTTACCTGAAAACAATTTGTCTTGCATTTATTATTTTCTAAAAAAAATCGTATGTCAGACTTCCAAATCAAATCAGATTTTGGTAGCCTTAAAACACAGAAATTTGTAGATCCATTTTTTGTTTCCTATAAATAGATTGAAGTAGCAACTATAGGGAGATTGGTTTCCGCTCATGTCAGAGCTTCTTAAATTTTTCTTGTAATTTCTTCCCATTTTTTCTCATCAGCATCATTAACAACACAACACAATTTGTGTGGAATCTCAATTATGGAAGCCATTGCTGATCTAATTTTTTTTTGTGAACTCTAAATCTTCAATGAGAAATTTGGTGTCTAACATCTCCTTTGAACACGGGAAATCTGGAAGATTTATAGCAAGCTATGAGGAGACTGAAAAGAGTGAAATTATGAGGGGTTTTCAAAGAAATACGTCTTCATGCAACTCAAATGTAGATTGGATAGAGCAAGGTCAAGAAGAATCTGTCAAAAGCAATTCACAAACCCTAAGCAGATTATCAGCAACAAAAATGGACAATACTCTTCCTCCTCCAAAGAAATTTAACATCCTTTGAAGCTTCAGCTAAAGCTGCTTCAAAAAGTGAAAAAAAGGATGATGATTTAAAGACTTCAAGATATTTGAGGCAGAGCAATACAAGGTACTTCAATATATCTCCTGAACATGTGCTTTTGAATCCTAATTCTGGTATCAAGAAAAGAGAAGAAAGTTCTAGTCGCTTAAACTTGTTTCCTGTGATAACTTTGGGGAAAAAGGGTTTCCACTTCAGCAAAAGAGAAGGTAATTTGCAAAATGGAAGGTCATTTTTGGAAGTGTCGAAACAAAATCATCAAAATTACAATGTTGACATTGATTTCAAAACTAGTTTACACCCAACTTCTAATCTCGATAAGATTTCGTTTACTAGATACTGATTTTCAAGTTCCTTCAAAGTGAACAATAATTCATGTTTGTGGTAATTTTTTTGTCTATTGTGTCTTCAAAATTCAGTACTACTAGCTAATGGTTCCCTTTTAGGATGTTTGAAATGCCTCTTACTAATTGAATAAGGGGTTCCTATAGGCATTTTACCAACCAGTCGGATAGCAAAGAGAAGGTTGAGGGTCTGAAGGTCATTTTTGTACTAAAGTTTAAGGGGTTTAAGGTCTTAATAAAACTACCAACATGGTTGAATCTTGATTAATTTGGTGTGGGTCATCCCACAATAATAGGTTACTTTTTGTGAAACTTGACATTAGAATAATTTTCGGAGAAAACTTCCTTTTAACACTTATAGTAGGTAAACTATTAGGAATTTTAGAAATGATGTAGCAAACTAGTGATTTAACAAGTTTTTTCTATGAATTTTAAATATATTTAAAAAAAAAAAAATTGAAATTAAATTTTTATTTTTTGCATCTCGCTGATAACTAGTTTTAATAGTAAACATTTTTTTAAGTGAATTGTGTGCAGCAAACATAACATTTTTTATACAAAGGATAAAATTCTAATTCTTTTGAATTTAGGTTGTTAATACAAGTATCTAGTGCTTTCATTTTATTTCATAGAATTTTGTTGAATATTTTTTCTTTTAATTAGGTTTTGAAGTCAAAACATTTATAATTTAGACATAGGTGCACTTATTTCGCATAACTTTTTTTGGTATGTTAAATTCAATTTTCTTTTTGTTGAACAGGACGTAATGCCTAGTGGATATATATATTTCAAAAAAATCTCAAATTTACTATTTTCCGTAATTTTCATGAACTTGGCGTTGGTGAAAACCTATATCTGATAAAACCAAAATTAATTAAAATAAAACAAACATGTGATTTATAGTCGTTAAAACCGTTTGATCTACAATCAACCAACTTGGTTTATAAGTTGACTCCATTTGCACCTCCTTCCCAAGCTTCGATAGTCAAAAAAATGCATAAATTTTGAAATGGTGGAGGGGAAGGTAAAAAAAGGGGGGTTCATTAGAACCCCCTTCTAATGAAGGGGGTTCATTTGAACACCTTATATGGTGCAAAATGGGGTTCATTAGAAGGGGGGAGGGTTCATTAGAAGGGGGGGTTCATTAGAAGGGGGGTGGTTCATTCGAACCCCCTTCATTAGAAGGGGTAAACCATTTTAAATTTTTTGATGAGCATTTCTAATTTTCTTCATTAGAAAATTGTGAAACCACTATTGTGGGTTTTACGCATGTACCATACATGTCAATTTTACGAATGAGCATGAATAATTGGCCATTTCCCTTCTAGCTACTTTTATGGTGGAGGGTTAAAACAATTCATTCTCATTTTTATTCATATAAGTGAAGCATCAAGATTCCAGTTCATATGGCAAACTTCATTTATATTCCACGAATTGAAACATTAGGTTCTTGCTTCCCCTGCCAGTTCTATTCTAGTTCAAGCCCGCTTAGTTTGTCTGAATCCTTAATAGGGAGATTACTTTGCAGCCTTCCATTGATTTCTGAAACTGATACCTGTCATTTTCCAGTTCTATACACAATAATCTTTGCCAACTTTCTATTCCACGCTTAATGGGGCTAGTTGCTTTGAAATTAAACTAAACTTTCTGCTAAATCCTCTTTTAAGTTCTTAATTTCTTATAGAAGCTTTGGGAATTGAACATTTTCTATTCTATCGTCTTTGAGTGCTTGTGTTTCAATTTCTTCTATTGGTAGAGTAATTGCAGAAATAATTGATGGAGGAATGAATAGGTGTGGGTGCATAGAGACTCAATATTAGAATAACCCAAGCATTTCAATGTGCTCATGATGCATGTATTCCTCCCATGTATAACGAAAATCCTCTCATTCTATTAAAACATAGTAGTAATTTGACTATTTAAACTCTTGTGTTTGCATATGCTTAAATGTTGCACTAGCTGACTTGAATTAATCTTTGTTTTTTATTTAAGGGGTGGGGCATGGCAGTTTTAGTAGCAGTGCCTCAAAGCAGCTTTCACAACTAGTCCTATCAACTTCCTCAATAAGAAAACATTAAAAGGAACATTCTTTGGGAACTATAAGCCCAAGTTAGATTTTTCAGGCTAGTGGAAAATTATCTAAGGTACAAATCTATTTACTCCCTTGTGGTTTTATATGTTTTGCTATTATGAAGTCTACAAACACCTTTTTTATATAATTAAAGATTTGGATTTTCTTTATGATGAATCCATGACTCTGACTGGAAATCAATAGAATCAAAAAAAATTGAATTAATTATCTTGATTTTTAATGTTCAATTGTTTCCTTATACACACTATTTTTCTCTCGCAAGAGCTTGAGCAACCAAATATTTAATTTTCATGGAATTGACAAATGTATCAATATTAGTATTCATGGTAACTTTAGCTCTTCTTCTAGGTTGTGTACATATTTCATTAATATTTCAATTCTAAAATGATAGCTTTCACGGGAACGTTCACTCACGTGACACCTAAAAACAAATTTAACTTGCAATCAATATATTTGTTTTCTCTTGATTTTTGTTTAAAACCATTCATACCTTTCCTTTGTTGGAATCCACAGGAGATTTTACTATGCTCAGTATCTTAGACTTATCCCTAGATCCCATTTCTATGGATTCTTGGGCAGCCTCTTCAACCATCTTGTCAGTGCCACTCTTGCTCAATTTTGAAACTGACAAATTCTTATCTATTTCAGATTTATCAAGTGAATTCATAGGTGGGTGTGACTGAAGATCCATACCCATTTGAGACTTCATAGGTGGGTGCAACCGAAAATCCAAAGCCCTTTGGGAATTCACAGGTAGGTGCAACTGAAAATCCAAAGCCCTTTGGGAATTCACAGGTGGGTGCAACTAAAAATCTAAGCCCAATTTCTGGGACAAATTGTTGTCCAAATTTGGGCCAAATGGGGACGGAGCAGAACTCAAACTTTAGACATGCATGATCACGGGATTTGAAAACCAAAGCGGAGTTTCTAATAAATGTATCCATGTATGATAAATTGTTCTTGTAGCTAAATCCAATGCTATTATGAGGATTATTTTCTTCACCATCTTCGACCACCCTTTCAAGTATTCCATGGAAATGAATCCCCACACACACAACATCAAAAATAGTGAACAGAACTAGAAAAAGGACATGGTGAAAACAATAATGAATAGAAATATAATTTTAAAATAAACAAATTAGAAATATTCACATTACCAATTAACTAACATTTGTTGCCTCTTAGTAGTTAGTTGTACTAACTTTTCCAATCAAGAAATCATTCTCTAGTAGGGGCAAATCTGATCTGGGTGACTTATGATGTGCTTATACACTCTTTCATGGGAGGTGACCTAACCTAGATTGATGACGATTTAGGAGATTATTGTTGAAGGTTGCATGCTTCAACTACACCACTGTGAGAAATTAGAAAAATGATTGCCCTATATTGTAAGCATTAATTTATTTTATGGACTCTTTCATGGGAGGTGACCTAACCTAGATTGATGGCGATTTAGGAGATTACTATTGAAGGTTGCATGCTTCAACTACACCATTGTGATAAATTAGAAAAAAATGACTGTTCTATATTGTAAGCATTAATTTATTTTATGGATGTAAGCATTTATTTTCCAATAAAGTGAAACTGTGTACTCAGGAGAGTGTTCAAGTAATAGTTTTTGTGGTGTGAGGGTTTAATTTCAGTTTCCAGTTTACCATACGATTTTGTCTCTTTGAATTCTAGGCAGCAAGACCTTTCAGTGCATGGCTAGGACTTTTGACCATCTATAAAAGGACGTATAGGGAATGCATTGCAAATCATCAGAGGCTCATTGGAATGTGATAAATAATCAAATTTAAAGGATAATTCACCTATACAAATAATTTGCATCTTGGCAAGAGAAATTGAAGCAACAAATTGTTGTATCCACTCACTATACTTGTTGTTTTGAATCTTATTGATTTAGTAGATGAGAAATTGTCATTACCAACTAATTTTTCCCCACCATGGGCTTTTCTAAGATGAATCCAGTATCTGAGTTTAAACTTGTGATATTTTATTCTACATTTATTTTTGTAGTACACAATATTTCCTTGCTCTAAATTGTCAATTGATTAATCAAGTAGCACAGTATTAAAATTTTAGTGATTTCATAATTTTATTATGTCATGAAGCCTTTTTTGAACCAAAATTTCAAATCAATGAATCTGCCCTTCAAAATCCATTGATAAATAGAAGCCCCTATGGTGTCTCAAACTGTCTCATAGGCTTTCTCTACTCTGCAAGGTTTTATACCTCATTGACACAAAGCCATTTGCGTTGATCAAGTATCAAGCACTCTTTCAGTTTCAAATTTGAGAACAATCTGAGTACCATATAATTCTTATTATAGCTTTGGATTTTTGTTCTATTTTTTTGTTGTAGCTAGTCTATCGATGTCTCCCTTGAACCCCCTATAGGTGCAAGTGCTAGTTATTTTTTATTTTCTAAACTCATAAATACATATGTGAATTTTTGCAAGAAAGATAATGAGAATAATGCTAAATTGAAAAAATATTATTAATTTTAAGAAAATAATAATATAGAGGAGCAAGTTGTTCAAGAAACAAAACAACCAAACTGTCATGAACCCCTATAATTATTTATATAATGTCATTCATACAAATACTTAAAACTTAAAATATAGAAGTTTGAAAGCTTTTGGCGTATGAGAGATGAATTCGTAAAAGTATAGATAAAAAGGTTGCAACCATAAAACTCATTAGTCAAAAATTTTGTCTAAAAATCCACCAATAATTTTTCAAACACATTGGAATTTTTTTGTTAAAACTCATTAATAAATCATTGAGAGGTGGCAATTTTTCATGAAAAACTTGTCTAAATGAGTTGAGTATACATTTTCTTTTTTCGCAATATGACCAAAATTTCAATTAAATGGCTCGCAAGCTTGAATTTTCACAATTATAACTATGAAAATTCAAGTCTACATGTTGTTTAAAATTGAAATATGTATTATGAACAAAATTGCAAAAAATCATATAATTTTCACATTCAACATTCTACTTTAATATATGAATCAACACTTTCAACATAGAAAGGGTTTATCCATTATGATGTCTTGGCTCTTTTAAAAATAAAATATATTACACTTATTTTCTAGTTTGAAATGGAACATATTGACATTAACTCATAGTAGGAATGTAGAGCAAAGATGGCATCAAAAAAATCAAAACACTAGTGATTTTGTAATGCAATACTAAGCACATTTCCAAATTTAAATGTAGATTATTTAATAAAATATATATATATTTTTTATGTAGTATTCTCTTTTTAAGTTCAAGCTACTAATTAAGGTATTACTATTTTTTTGTTGTCTCCTTTTTCCTAAGTTTCATTTTTATTTTTTTTAAAGGAATATGGCTTTCGCAAAGATGAGAATTGGTAGAAAACCTAAGGGTCCTTGGTGGAAACATGGGACACTAGGTCTAATGTGAGGAGAGGTTATTTGTAACCACTACACTAAAAATATGACTAGAGACATAAATTAACTCAAATATCACCTTGTACAAATCTCTTGTCAATATGTTACATCATGTACAATAACTACTTTGAAGGTTGAGATGGAGGTGAAAGAATTCCTTGTAGCATATGGTTAAAGGAAGGTAGATAAAAAGAGAATAGTAGAGGCAATAATAGCTTCGAACTCTATCTTTGGTTGTACAGGCCACAAGAAGATATAAGGGTCTCTTCTTCCAATGGGCCATGGATATGAGGATCAAGCAATGTAGGAAACTATAATTTTAAGTTTTTCCTCATAAAAATCATGTTATTCAACCTTCATTAAAAGGTACTACATGGAATAAAGAATTATAATATGACATGAAGCTAGCACATGTGCAAGTTTTTGATACTACAACAATATTTTATTTAATGTTGCTCCAAGTCCTTATTGGGAGAAATTGTTCTTGATATATTGACTATATTAGGTAAGGGGTTCAAGGTCCCAAATCATCATTAATTGAGTGGAATATTATTGTAGGAGGGTATGTGCAGGATCATCATGGAAAAAACATGCCCTTAAGTGGCGAAAAATTTAGAAAAATCAGAGTTAGGCAACTTGACGTAAAAATTTGAATAAGTTATCTATATTATTTCAAAAATATGTAAGAATAGAATCTATAGAAAATTGAATGTAGTTTCTAAACTACTAGTTTTTTAAATCTATTTGGTGAAAATTTGAAATTTCAATGCGGTAGTACTTAAATTTTAGGAAAAAATTAAAGTAGGTGTCTAACCCTTGACCACAATAAAATGATAACATTTTTTAATAAGATTTTAGATATAAGTGAAGAATCATGTCTCGATGTGATGCATATTTTTGTAATTTTTTCCAAGTAAATAATTAATTATGAATTTTTATTACAACTTTTAAAAAATATAAAAACTTGTATGTCACCACCTTAACTTGGTCAAATTTTAAATTCATTTTATTTTTTAATCTTATATTACAAAGCATAGAATGTGATGTATGTTTCAGATTCAAAAAATGTGATAGCGTTGAAAGCTATAGATGTTTTTCAACCAACCTATCAATCAAGACTTTAGTTGTAATTCAAATAGAAAATGAATAACAATTATTTATTAAATTCAAAGTAAAGCATAAATTTATATTGGTGGAAAGATGAGAATATTCTTTAAAAACCCTTTTCATTTCATCAATTTTGGGTAAAAGAAAGTTGTCATCAGCCACATACCCATCATATCGCCACTTTTTGGCCCATCATGATCTTGCACATACCTAAGATGAGGTCCAAAACACAAGTTTACTAGCATAATAATAAAAATGAATTTGGAAAAGAAAGGTTGTATCATTTTATCCGACAAGTGGATGAATAGAAAGAATAGGACACTCATCAAATTTTAAGTGGCTTCAAGGGCAACTAGTCTTTCCAAAATCAATAGATGATCAACAAAATAAAAAATGAAAAAAAATTATGCAACATATTTGATGATATGGGATGGAGGTGGGGATAAAAAAATGTTATTCAAATAGTGATTAACAATGTAGTTGTATATTTGACAACCAGACTTATAGAGGCAGGACACAAAATATTATTTTGAAGCCCTTATATTTCCCACATCTTAATCTACTCGTTGAAATAGGAAACTAAGTTGGTTAAGAGTGTGGTTGAAGATGCAAGGAATATCACAAATCTACAACCACACATGGGTCCTAAATCTTATGAGAAAACACATTAGTGGCTAGGATCTTATATAATTGAAAGTCACATACTTCACCACTAATTTTCACACCTTGTAGTATATTAGCTTCAATGTTCAACCTTAAACATGTATATTTTAGTGAAAGGTGGTTAGAGTGTGTAGGAAGATTGAAGCAGAGAGGATTGTGAAGACTATTTTTATAATAGATTTTCCAAAGTCATGGTGGAGATCATCACTATAAAATTTCAAACTCCAATTTCTATTTATTTTTTATTTTCCAATATTACAATTTGTTAATTTTATAAAATTTTAATATTGAGGTGTCAAAACTATTAATTGGGGTTTTAAAATTGGTGGATGGGATAATTAAAACCTCATACCCATGGGGTATCTATATGAGGCCATGAATAAGAATGAATAGACAATTCAAAATTTATATGGGTTAAATAAAATTAAAAATGAACATATATGACATATTATTGATTGGAAGTGAAACCAACAACTCCACATACATATATTCATGTTGCTTACTATTTGAACCTCAAATTTTTCTTATCCCCTTATTTCAAATAAAACGTAAAGGTTATGCTTAACCTCAACACATGTATTGATAGACTAGTTGCTAATGAGAGCCTTTGAGACCTCATACTTGATGAAATATATAACTGTAACATAGCAAAGGAGACATTATTTTATTCAAAATTTTGTATTTATAGGAGAGCCACTCTACAACAAAATAAAAAATATATATGTTTAATTTTCATTTAATAATTATTTTAACTTTTAAGTTTACTAAAATATTTACAAAGTTATAGATATTATCCTTGCATATTTGTGTCATATTTATAGCAATTTTTATGGTGTCATATTTCCTCCATGGAACCAAGATGTAAATCTCTATGTTAAGGCTTTGAGCCTAAAAGTGTATTGTAGCATGCCTTTTGTTGCAGATTAATACATTCTTTTGATACTTTGGAGTGTGGTACTTTTTACCTAAAAGGGTTTTCTCCATGTACATTTTTGTTTCTTCTATTTTATCTTTCTTATATTTTTCTTCTTTCATGTTCTTAAATTTTTTATTTACATGTTATGTTGCTAAAATTTATTTAGATTTGTAACCTACAATTTCTTTCCTCTAAGGGTTAATGTGACGGGAAATCATCTATATGTCATTTTTCACTTTAAAGGCATAGTATTATGTGCTTGTATCAAGTTGTTGAATATTTGATTAAAAATAAGCATAGGATACTAGAAGGTGCATATTGGGTTCAAATTTTCCTTTCTACTATTTTTTAAATTCAATTCCCAACTACTACCAATTTAATCAATTGAACATCTTCCATATAGCTTCGAATTGTCGACTTCATAACTTCTCCAAACACCATGGTGGTGATATCTCAATGGCACCACATATATTCTAACATTTCAAAGTGGTAAGCTCACCATGTTAGGGTCATTCCTAGACCCAAACCTAAAACTTGAGGGTTCATCTATGATGACCCTATCTACATATCCCTTTTTGGGAATTAGAGGCTCCATAGTTCATGGACCAACGATAGAGTTCATCCTATCCCCTTGTATAAGACCTATGATCTTACTTTTAAATCATGACTGATAATTAAGCTTATGATTTTAATTTAGTTCAAATATAGTAGAATGATAACATCACTTTCCAATCAAGGGTTGTTTCCATACTAATCATTAGTGTACAAAAATATACAAAACCCCCTCAGATCAATATCAATCAAAGCCCAAAGTTTACACACAGTGATTTTCTTGAGCATATATCACTCATACAAAAGGTGGCTAACTCATACACACATCAGAAGTACAACAATGACTAGATCATACACACATCATAAGTTGTAACGCCCCACCACGAAACCCCAAAGGACAATGCACTAACCACCTAAGAACGAACAATTTTTTTTTGAAAGTGCAATATTCACATGATTGCAAAAGAAACGTTAACTTAATTCTAACCTAAGTCCTCTAAGGTGCATGACTACGCAAATAGATTTCCCATTAATTAAACTAGAAAGAAACTATAAATCATTACGTTAAATAAATTCTAACAAAAATATGAATTCCATTTAATTGAAGAAATGACAATATCAAGATCACAAAAAGGCTATTTACAAATAACATTCACCATTAACCATATGGAAACAAGAGTGGAAACATCAACCCCATTCATTAAAACAATTTCAATCATGAATAGAGCTAACACCATAACACTCCACTTTCAAACAATTATCAAATTCACCCCCAATTTCCAATGAATGACATAGTGTTCAATTCAAACAGTCAAACAATCCATACATGGCAACCACGATAATAGTCACAAGAATTGGCACTTCAATAATTTAAAAAGAAACCAATATTCATTTACTGACTAGAGATATTCTAATTAATTTATCTAAACCTATATTTCAAAACAACAATCAACCAATGGGTATGTGCAGGATCATCATGGAGAAAACAAGTCCTTAAGTCGCGAAAAATTCAGAAAAATCAGAGTTAGGCAACTTGACATAAAAAATTTGAATAAGTTATCTATATTATTTCAAAAATATGTAAGAATGGAATCTGTAGAAAATTGAATTTAGTTTCTAAACTACTAGGTTTTTTTTATATAAATCTATTTGGTGAAAATTTGAAATTTCAATGTAGTAGTACTTAAATTTCGGGAAAAAATAAGTAGGTTTTGTCAGACCACTCTAACTACATTAAATGATAATATTTTTTTATAATATTCTAGATATAAGTGGGAATCATGTCTGGATGTGATGCATATTTTTATAATTTATTTCCAAGTAAATAATTAATTATGAATTCTTTATTACAACTTTTAAAAATATAAAATCATATGTCATACCTTAACTTTGTCAAAACTTCATCAAATTCAATATATATATTTTTAATCCTATAGTATGTGAAGCATAGAATGTGACATGTTTTGGATTCAAAAAATGTGATACCATTTGAAAGCTATAGATGTTTTTCAATCATCCTATCAATCAGGACTTTAATCGTAATTCAAATAGAAAATGAATAATAATTATTTATTAAATTCAAAGTAAAACATAATTTATATTGGTGGAAAGCTGAGAATCTCCTTTAAAAACCCTTTTCATTTCATCAATTTTGGGTTAAAAAAAAGTCATTAGTCACATACCCATCATATCGCCACTTTTTGGCCCATCATGATCCTGCACATACCCCAACACAGAAGCTAAATAAAAGATAAAAGGTAACTAATTTATTTAACTAAAATATCCCTTCAATTATCTAAATCTAATAAAGGTGGAATCTAAAATGGGTTTATAAAGCAACCATCTCATGTTTACTAATAGTCCATCTTAACTCAAAAATAATTTGTTATTCCATATAATCAAACTCTTCATGTATTTAATTACAAATAAATCAATGCTATTACCTAAATAAAATACAAAAATATATTTATAAACCTGGATAATATCAATGCATACATATACATATATATACATATATACACATATACATATACATATATATACATACATATATATATATATACATATATATGCATACATACATATATATATACATATATATATATATACATACATATATATATATATATATATATGTAAATATATATAGATGTATATATATATATGAGTGTGTGTGTGTGTGTGTTAATAAAACAAAATATTGTTGGCAAAGTAATTATAATACCACAATGTATTTGAATAAACATTCACATTTGTATGCCCATCTATATATATCAGGGCATGCAAAATCGATTATTAATCAACATATAAGCAACCAATTCCAATAATGCAATTATAATCATACAATAAGAACTAGATATCTTCTCTTTCAAGAGTTAAATTTGTCGGCCTTTCAATGGCAACTAGAGAAAATTCAAAGGTATAGAAGCCATTGAAATTTTGAGATCTTTTCGATAGTGACAAAGATCTATGGCTAGCCTTCCCTTTAATTTCATGAACAATATTCATTTTGTGGGATGCTCCAGCTATGTCAAATGTCCAAATATGGCATCTTGGGTATATATTTTATCATCCAATATAGCATTCTCTACCTTCGGACTAGAGTGAATAATATAATTAGATATTTGAATGCAAATAAGTAGTGATTTGTGTCATCCCTATAACTATGTGGAACTTTCTCTACCAATATGTTTCCTTAGCTTTGTTGTGCAACCAAATTGTCATTGATTAGTAGACCCATTGGTTAAACGAAGGTGCTCGAATTCTTTCCCATTAATGTACTCATCTTGTAGCTTCAGAGATTGACCCTCGAGGGGCGAGTCATGGTCTAGGTGAGGATCTAGTGAGATCCTAGTGTCGAGTCTTTTGTCTCTCCGGAGGATGTATCCTAGATGTGTGAGTTTTACCCATTTTTGTTTGCAAGCTTCCAGGAGTAAGTCGAACCTTAGGGGGGGAGGATGTAGTGCCCCTTAGGATGTTCAATAATTATTGCTTGGGAATGTTTGATTTAAATTCATTTTATTAATTTTTTTTTATTAATCGAGGTATTAATTAAATTATTAAATTAAAAAGTAACTCGAAAATTATTTATATAGAAGATATAAATATATTTATTAATAATGTTGTTGTGTAATGTAATAAAAAAAAATGTTCTATTTTTAGGTGTCATAGTGTGTGGTCCTCTAGGGTTTCATGGTGGGGCATTACATAAGTACAAATGTGAGTACCTCATATGCGTGCAACACAAGTATAATAGTAATTGGTTCAAGCATACATCACATATATCTTGTGTGAACAATCCACACATACACCACATGTTCATATAACGACCAACTTGCACAAGGGAAGTGAATGCAACCTATTGTATGCATCATCCCGCTACTTAGTTCACTAACATAGAAGCCCATAAGTAGATATCATCAAGAAAAGGAATGTTGGTGCATCCCATACTGTACTATGGGTCCCATGTACTTTTCCCAATCCACTACCATCTATGTTGACAATCAAGCATCTAATACTTTTTTATGTCCTTATCGAAAAGGGCATAGGTATAACAATTTTCATAATACCTAAGTCCAATAATAATATTCACATAAATAATTAATCATATAGGTTATCAAACCACCATATGAGTTACATAATCATATTTCTTATGGTTATAGTGTAGACCCAAGGCTAGCACCTATACTATCACTCACACAAACTAAATTAATAATCAAACTAGAAAACTCTTAGGAAAGCACCACCTACAAAACATGCTCAATTAATTTGATACACCAATGCAATTATTGAACTCCTAAGATGAGTATATCCTAACATCCATCCCCTAGATGTTACTAGTGGAAAATGTTCATCCCTCTAGAGTAGCACGAGAATCCATCATCTGCATGCCACTATTTCTATGGTTTGTATGCCACTAAAAAAACCATACATTCCCCTAGATTAGCATGAGACTCCATCACTTTCATGTCACTAATAGAAGTTTACATCAACCCTACAAAACTAGGTATCTCCTAATATCTATCACTTGCATGCTACTAATGAAAATCATCCATGCCTCTAGAGTAGCACAAGAATCAATCACATGCATGCCACTATGTTTATGACCTAAATGCCACTAGTAGAAACCATTCATGCCTCTAGAGTCACCTAGGAATCCATCATCTAGATGCCACTAGGGAAAGTTGACTAACACTATGATACAGTTGAATACTTCTTTTGGTAAAGCATGCACCCTAACTCCTATCACGCTAGAGAAATGATAAGCTTATCTATAAGTGAATCATAGGTTTTAAAATTTTAGTAATCACCTTATGATGAGTGGAACAAGCTACATTAAGAGAAAAATATCCTCTGCCTATGCTCTCATAGAGTCTCTCTCTCAACCCTAGTTGTAATTCCAATCTAATTCAGTTCCTATATCGATCTCAATTCAATATTATGACATTAGAAAGTATCAAGACATATATATCTAAAAAATTATTGAATGGGTTTATACCATAGATAATTAATAACATGGTTACATTACTTGAAAGGGAATTCATAAAATATTCAATTATATTATAGGTCTAGGGTCAATTTATCAACACATAAGTAACATGTTGAATCCCTATAAGATGGAATCTATCTAAATACATACATAAACCCATACAAACTCATAAGGAATCAAATTCCATTTATTTCATTCAATTATTAGTTGGAAACACACTATAATTTAATAAACATGATTAAATCCATAGACGTAATTTATTAAATAAAATATCATACCATATTGGTACGTACCCTTGTAGTTGGTAAAGGACACCTTTAGGAACTCAATCTTTAGATCAATAGAAATCTAGGTGTATATTAAAAGTAGTAAAACCATCCATAACAAATAATAATACCCATTTTTTACCTCATTAGATTATGTTATCTTAACTTTTACACCATTATTAAATATGAGTTATCAAGTTTCTTTTACTCTTTCATAGCCATATATTGCAGCTTTTTAGCCTCAGACTAAAGCATGTTAAAGAATGAAGGTTGAAAAATTTTAGGAACAACCCTAATCTTGGATTTATCCCCTAAACCATCCCCTAACTACCTACGTACCTGATTTCAAACATGATCAAATTCACATGTACTTCTTCTCACAAGTTTTCTCTCAAGGAACATACACTTATAATTCCTACACAAAAATACCCCTATCTAATTAATAAATAAAGGTAATTCAATTTTCCACTCAAGGGAGCTAATTAAACCTTAGAAAAATTAATATTAAGTCTTACTTGCAAACCCACCAAGGCTATACACACATTAAGATTGTATCACACTAAAGAATAAGGTTTAGCTAGATTTTATCAATAATACTATTATCCAAGATATATCTCTCTAAGCATGGGGATCCAAACATACTTGGGTACAAAGTTCCTAGGAAATCCTAACTCAATCTAAGAATAGAATATCAGTAAAGAGGGTATGTCTCTAGTTAATAGTAGTAAAAATATTGTTACCATATACATGAATTATAAAAATAGCCTTGAAATGAGTCCAAAGGAGGTCCCACTACAATATGGTTCTATAAAATCAATTATCATAATCATAATAGTACATCCGCATAGATCTCAAAATGCATACAACAATACTCACAAACTTTCTCTAAACATGATCAACATTCAAGTCATACAAAAGAAAAATGGGTAACACTATATCCTTCAAATCATCATATGAAGATGTACACTCAATAATATTAATAATGCCATTCTTAACCCCCTAATTATATTTACCTTACGGTATAATCCCAATACTCTTATATTATTCCTATTCACTAACTATTAAATATTTGCACTTTCCACCAATAAACAATTATGATCTTACTAGTCAACAATAAGATATCAAGAGATGTCATATAATATGATTGTAGATGTTGTGTCTCTTAACTCAATATTAACATTACCATTGAATTAAATGATAGTTGTCTACTATTTATTAAATAGTCATGCAACCTTGTTTAATTATAGTACCCTTCCAATAGGTCACTTGATAGTTCTTATATCTGATTTATTGTACCTAAGAGGTCAATATGCATTATGCAATACTATAAGGGATTTATCCACTAGTCTAAAGTGGATTACCAAGAGTATCAACTTGCAACACTAAGAACATATATAGAGAAATTCATTAACCCAAAGAGGTCATAATTTAATAATTCAGGGAGATAGTATTCTTACATATAGATAATTAACCACATTTCCTAAGATTTGTGATTTTTCTTATGATTCTATCCATTATAAGAAGTAATAATTCCTAAATCCATTGAATTTGCATGCAAGCTAAAATAAAGTTGCCACAGCTAGAACAATTACCCTCCATACCAAATTTCACCTATATCATTTGATAATAAAAGTTAATTTTCCTAACAATAAAAGATACATCATGTTATAATACCCAAGCAATGTTATGAATGTTGATCCTTAACAAATAATTTGAAGGACATTTGGTGCAAATAAATGAGACACTTTCTACAATAGATTATAGGGAATAACAAAGTTAGCTTTCTAGCTTTGGTGATGTGTTATTTTCAAAGAAGATCAAAGATGTGAAGATGTTGGTTATTGTGTAAATATTGTATGTCATGTTTAATTTTCATCATTCATGTATATTGATTTTGTTCAATGTCTAGTGGACAATAAAATATTTTATTGATCATACTTAGAATAAAATCTAGGGTAAAGAATTATATGGGATTTAGAGGCTTTGCAAAATAAAATACAATGGACAAGATACACTACAATTTATATGTTGTAAAAGGGTGATGCAACGTGTATTATTTCATGGCTAAAAGGATACAAGGAGAATGATGAGTGGGAACTCTTGTTTGAATGGAGGAGAGGGCGCTTCAGAGGACAAAAGTGACTAAGATGATAATGGAGATGTTGTTGGGTTCGTGTTTTTGCAAGGGGCTCTTCTTCATGCTGCAAATTTGTTTCTTTGGGGTGCAGTGTCCCTGGGGTGTGGGCAACCAAAGCATTTTCCTTGCTTTGGCTTTTTCATGGCTATAGTTGGTCGTCTTTCTTTTTCAGTGTTGGTTTTGGCTACTTATTTCTCTGTGCATGTGGTCTCATGGGAGTTAGTTTTAGCTTTATGTGTGGAGCCTGGTTTCTTGTTTGTTGCTTTTGTGATTTGGGGGCTTTAATGGCTTTTGGTTGTTGTGCACTATGCTACTAGAGGTAGAGGTGTTCCCTTTTTCCTTTTTCTAGGCTCCTTGCTTTAGGTGGGAGTGCCATGTTTTGAGGATTTTGGTGGTGCTCCCCTAAATCTTGTTGAGTTCCTTTTTTGGTTCTGTCTTTTAGCTAAGCTCCATATTTCCTTGGTCTTGTGCTTGTGGTTGTTCCCCAATTGGTTTTTGAAGCCTTTGGGGTTATTGGGTTCTATTTTTGGAACTCTATGTTGGCTATTGGAGGAGGCTAGTTGTTTGGTTTCCTTGTTGGGCTTCTCTAAGGTAGTTTTTTCTACCCTTCTCTTTCTTTGGGTGTGGTTGGCTAGGTGTTTTTCAAGGCCATCCTTGAAAAGCCAATTGCTTGTGCTTCATCTTGGAGTTTTTTTTCTGTTTGTTGAGCTATTACAAAGGTTCATTTTGAAGGCTTGAAAGTGGTTCTGCTTATAGATGTTGGTGACCTCTTTCAAGCTCTGGTTTCTCCCCATGCCAAAAGAGGTTGTGATTGTCCTTACTGCTCAAATCCTTTCTTTCTTCCAGTTTCTACAGTCAGGTTCTTCTATGGAGGTGAATATTTCTCTTTCTAAGGTGGAGCTCTCTCCTTTTGAGGTGGAGGTGGCTGCTATAGTCTAGGAGGGAAGCTCTTTTCCTTACTATGGGTTCCTATTGAGGTGGAACTTGTGTATGCTAGAGAGTGGTGGTTTTGGAAGTAAGGGATCTCATCTCTTCCTCTCCATTAGAGGGGAGCCCTCTCTGTTTGAGGAGGATTTGGGGTTGGCTCTTCAGGTGGGAGGGAGCTAGAAGAAGGTGGATTTTCTAGTTTTGGTGCAACATAGGGGCATAATGGCATTTTACATTATTATGTTGTTTTTTTTTTTGGCTCATTCTTGTTCTTCCTAAGCAACTTTGTTTTTACTAATTAAGCATATGGTTTGTTATACCCTGGTTGCTTCATTGCCTGACTATTCCAGGTGGTTATTGTTAGTCTCCTAGGTTCATTTGGGTTCTAAGGGTTCAAGGTCCCTGTCAAAACCTAGCTATAAAGGGTTCAAGGTCCCTTCAAAACCTGGTCTTGGGTTTAAGATCCCAGTCAAAATCTTGTTGTAAAGGGTTAAAGGTCCCTTCAAAACCTTTGTGTAGTTAAACTTGGTATTGCTACTATTGGGTTGTTGTTGGTATGTGGTTTATCTTTGTTGTAGCATGATTTGCTTTGATAGGGTTACGGGTCCCTTCAAAACCTCTTTGTAATGGGTTTTAGGTCCCATCAAAACCTACTTTTCCCTATCAAAAATAGCGTGTATTATTTTCAAAAATAAAATAATAAAAAATGTAAAACCATGTGACTCATAAAATTGAGTCTTCAAAGGCACTCCAGATATAGATTTATGTTTTTGTTGGTGAGCTCAAGTGTAAGTGATTTTTGAATCGATGGCATTGCCAAATACCTATAATTGAGACCCCTACATCTAATAATAATCTTCAAGCTTCAATGGGAATTCATTCCCATTTTTAGGCACCCATAAAATGCCATAAAATTTATCAAAGTGCCTCTAAAGTCTCCCCCTTTTCTAGTCATGAAGCTATTTTTAAAAAATCTCCTTACTATAATTTACTCTTTACACCCTCTCATGTAGTTGGGTCTCCTCTTTGTATTTATTCAACCTTCTCCTCTAATATGTAGTCTCCAAATTGTCGCATCTCTTTCTCATTCGTTCTCTTCTTCTCCTTCATGTGTCCATACTCACAAAATTCCTCTATCCTTTATGTTTGATGGATATCCAAACCAATGTCCAATTTAGTTAATTTGATATAAGATGAAGGCCCATCCTTTCCACATCATCTTCACATGGTGCCTGTTCCTCCTTAACTCTCTATTTATTGTAGTAGCATTGATGATATAATTGTTTTGCTTCTCCAAATTGCTTCCTTGTCCTTTTGAATACCTCTTTAAAATTATTTATCTATTATTTTTCCTCCATAGTGATCTACTATGAAAGTGGTGGATGTGGGATGTGAATTTTTCAATGTCATTTACAAAAAGAAACACATTAATTTAACTCAAAAGTGCTTGAATGGCCATGTCTATGTGCGGTACAATCTTTTATTGCATGAAAAAATGTACAAAGGTGGGATACACATCACATTATTGACATCGATGGAATTAGTTCATATTCAGGTTGGATTGTTGAGCCTAATGATGTTGGCACAGATCTATTATTAACAAAACATGACAGTTAATTTGGAGAGGGAGGTAGTAGAATGGGAAGCATATGTGGTAGCATATGAGGAGGTAGAAGGCGATGCTAGTGAGGCATCAAGAATACATTCCTCACAAACATAGTTTGATCCTATCACTATGGGTGAGGCACCTATTAAGGCTCATATTAAGAATATTGTAGCTATACCATCCACTTCCATAGCACACTGAAAGCATCAATAAAAATTTTGAGCTTTATCCATAGAATTGTTAGGGTTAGAGATGGCAGATATCTAACAATTAAATGCAGATTTAAATAATAAACAGAGAAACTAAAACATACACAGAATAAATCATAACACAGAGAATTTAACGTGGTTCACCCAATCTGGGCTACATCCACCAAACTGCAGCCATCCAATACTTTTATTATCCAGTGCAAAACCTATTACAATCTTACGAATAATCACATTTTTCTTCCTACTGTAACCCCCATCCCAACCCCTTTTAACAAGCTTTTTAGAAGCTTCCAGAATTAGGGTTTTACAAAGTCGGTTTTCTTTCTTTTTCGGACGGGGGGCCAGGGTGTACAGTATACCATGGGCTATACAGTATAGCATGATCAGTCGCCACATACCAACAAGAATAAATTTATGGTTTATAATTTTTATTGATATTAAATCTTGAAGTTCATATGTATTAAAAGGTTGAACTTGTTTTTTGGTATATTATGTGTATTAAACTCTAATTTTGATCTATATATGATAAAAATTAGTAATATATTCTAAAATTTCGTAATATGTGTGTTTTTGAAGAATATTATTTAAAATTTATGTATTTTCAAATGTTTGAAAATTTTGTTGATTTGTTGCCAATTTTTTCCCTAGTTCCAAGTTTTAAAAAAAATTGAGCCTACTAAGTAATTACCAAGTCTGAATTTTAAAACTGTGTAAAATTAAATTAAATTTTGACTCAAAAACTATATAGTTGAATTCTAACAAAACAATATAATTCGATCTATGTTACAAACATACCACATACTTTTCAACTTCTAGATCTACCATTTTTCTAACAAGAAATTTGTAAAAATAAATAAAAATAAAGTAGTGAGAATGTACACAAGATAAAAAGATAACGAGGTCATGCTTAGTAACAAGCCAAGTAGGAGAAAAGTAAGGTGATATTAAAATACCCAATTCCACCTACCAAATTCAATAGTTTTAGAGGTATAGGTTAATAGTTTATATGATCAAGGCTTAAATGTAATCCTTGCCCCCAAGAATACTATACTTTTCTTTGAAATTATTACTCCTTTTCTTGGAAAATGAGAACCTCCTAAGAACTTAGCATGTCTTCTAGAATTTTTTGAAATAGAGCTACAAATCTCTACCATGCTTTAAGGACACTTTCCCATTTTGAATTGTAGATTGAGCCTTTTGTCGTATTTGATTGTGAATCTTGTTTAATTTATTTCGATAATTTCAAAAAAAATATATATATATTAAACTTTTTACTAGTTTGAATAAACACCTATAGAATTATGAGTGTATCTATTGAGAAATGTGATTTTTAAAAAGATTAAACTTTGTAGATGAATGTATTTGTTATAATTAATATAAGATTTGTTTGCAATAATAATATGTTGTTTTTATTTAAATGAAATGCATCAACAATTTAATAATAATATCATTCATTTCTTATAAATTTTCCTATTTGAAAAAATAGTCAAAATTAATATATAAATTTAAATTTAAAAAATTAGAAATAAAAATCTAAAATTTAAAATATTTCTTTAAATTCAATAAATTCATATTTAATTTACATTGATATCTCTCAATCAAAAGAATTAAAGTTTATAAATTAACCATGTTCAAAAATTATAAAGAAAAAAATATATATTAAATTTAATCTAGAGTATCCATTCAATATTTTTTTCATTGTGTGATCAACTTCCCCAATCTACTCTAAAAGTACAACTTATTACAGTTTGTCAATATCAAATAGATTGTCATCTTTATCAATATTGTACAAACTCTTTCTTAAACTACAATTTGTCAAAATGAATCTTCTAGAATTTGTTTTTTAAAGGAAATCTAATTATATGGTTTGGATTTATCACATATTAATGTGGATCATTCTACTCTAAATTATAAATCATTTGGCTTGTTAAGAAACATTTAGAACTATTACTCTACATCCACAATCATCTCTATGGGTGAAATTTGTTTCATTTATTCATGTTTTTCTATTGAAATTCTTATGAGACTTTTGTCAATCATATAAATGTCTATAAATATAACGAAAATCTTACATAGAAGATTATTTTATTAAAATAAAAATAGATTTAAATAATTGAATATTATTTAAATACTAATTCATAAATAGTGGTAAATAAGTGATTTCACATTTTTAAATTAAGTGAAACATTGAAATTAGTATTTTAACGAAAACCTCAATTTTTTTTACTTATATAAAATAAATTGTTAACAATTTTAAGATAAGGTGAACTAATCATTTTTGAGATTTTATGTGTAACAAATTATTAATATATATTTTAATTTCTATAAAATAATTTGTGTACATCACATACATACACATAATGATTAACTTAGTTATAGAGCATATGTGCATAAGCCATTAACTATGTATGCTACCTAAACATAATGCGACTACTTCAAGCATATAACACGTGCATAATATGAATAACTCATGCATGCATAACACATACACAATGTGAATAACTTAAATAACATCACATACACACATAGTGACTAGCTAACAGAAGGGAAGAGATGACAACCTTCTTTAAAGGATCTTTCCCTTGGTTCACTAATACAAAATCCTTAAGAACGTCTAAGCCAAAAAGATGAATGTTAATTCATATTATATCATGAGTCTTGTCCTTTTCCAAGATCAATGCCAACTATGATGATAAGATAATTATCCCATACTACTTGTCATCACTAACAAGGTCAAAAGTATAACAACATACATCACATAAGACCATTAATAATATTCACATATCCCACTAAGCCTCTTATTCATATTATAACTAAATAAATATAATCAAGAAGTCATATAGTTTTACTTCACCTAAGACTATTGTCCATACTATCAATCACATAACCTTATTTAATAATTGAAACCTTGAGAACCATACCATAGGAAAATACCACATCAAAAAAAAACACATTCCTTCTAATACACCGATGCTAATACTAAACTCTTGAGCAAGGTGATAGGAATCCAACCAAAAATGGAGTTAAATTCCTTTTTTCCTTTAGGAAGAAGTTTGACTATACCACCATTAATAATAGGGCCCAATGATCCATTTTTAATAGCCTCCATGTATAAACAATAAAAAGTGTTCTTAATGTGTTGCCACATAGCTTGGTAAAATTCCATAAGAATCCCATCATTGCCCAGACTTTTGTAAGGGTCCATAGAGAAAAGATCCTTTTCTAGCTCCTCGAATGACAAGATTCTATCTAAATATTGACTATAATCATAGTCTACTCTATTAGGAATATAAGTTCTAACCATATCCTCAAGGGCTTATTGGATATCCTACCATTCATCATCTTTGAAAAGATTTTCATAAAATCATTTAAAAACATTGTATATATGAGAAGGGTTAGATTGAAGAGCATCAAACTCATCCCTTATCGCATTGACTCTTTTCTTTTTTGATGAGGGCGCAACCCGAGACACAGAAAATAACCCACAAACAAGAGAATAATTTTATTATTCAGAAAATGGAGCTTCTTACATGCAGAGGATCTCAAATCCCCAAGTTCTACAACACATGCAAGCTACAGAAAGCTACATAATAACCCTTGCGCAATATGCGAGCTTGTCCCCAAAAAGTTACCCAAAAATTAGAAAACTCGCCCATAAATAGAGCTCCTCATTAGTTTAGAGCCAAAACAACATTCAAATTAAGTTTAGGCGGTTTGGCGCCGAAAATTTACAACATGAAGTTCAAATTTTAAAAGAGCATTTGCAATGGTATCTTCTAGAAAGTGCGCCAACTTCCTGGGGCCATAACTTTTGATCTGGGGCTCCGATTCGCGAACCGTTTGAACCGTTGGAAAGGTCTCGAAGTCAAGAACACGCTCAAAATTTTTTACGCCGATTTTAGCAAGTTTCGGGGCTGATCTGGGAGCTCCAAGTGCCTCAAATCCCACTCAGAAGATTTTCAGGTGCAAATCTGGGAAACTAAAACTGCAATATCTTTCAACCCAGGAACAAAAAATAAAAACCGTAAATTGGGAATTCCATTATGACGAAAAGGGTATCCAAAAATATAAAAACATCTAAAAACCGAGAAACTTGAAATTTAACTATTTTTGGGTGATGCAAGATTGCCCTTACACCACTGGATGCTCCTGCATCATTTTTTATGTTTTTAATTGAGATAATTAAAAAAATATTTAGTGTATTTATTTCCTTCTTTTATCCAATGAAGTCTAGATCTGACTATGGACCCTTGTCCTTTGTAATTATCAATTTTATGCAATTGAGCCTATGTTGCAACAATAGAAATTTGAATTCTAATATTGCTAGGATTGTCAATAAGGATTTTTTTGGCTCGAACAAGTTTTCCTTGGAGGTATTTTTCCTTATGCTTGCATTTCCAAGCTATTTTTTGCCAAATGAATGTAAGAAGTTAGTGCATTGAGTAATGGAAACACACCACCAATCAATACAAGACTCCCCTTCATCTGGTTTAGGAAAACAATTACAAATCCCCACAAGAGAAGAAAAAAAGGAGGGGTTATTTAAATGAGAAACATTCAGCTTCAAGGGAAGAGAGTGGTCAATGTTTCGAGTTTGAGACAAACTTATATTGAAAATTATGGGATAATAATAAAAAAGAGTAGCATAAAAGTTCACTTGAACACACAATCCCACTAAATCTTAAACCATAGGTAAGATAGGGGAAATATAAAATCTATCCAACCTACTCAACTTCCTATCCTTTTCCATTCTAGAATTAAACTAGGTAAACTAGTTTTTTGATTGACTAGTAATTTTGTAATGAATAGGATCTACCACTCCCAATGAGTTTCAACAAAATAACCAACTATCAAATTCTTCTAAGCTAAGATTAAACTGTTTGGACTAGCTATTGTGTGGTCTAACAACACACCCCAATATTATAAGACTTGGGGACCCCAAGTGAAAATTAATGCTTATGGTAGGTGTTGGCTAGTTAGAAAGATCACAGAAAGTGGAAAGCAAAAAGATTTTTTTTAAAGAAAAAGAGTACTTTGTAATTCAAGTGTTCTGGGTACTGGGTACCAAGAATCGAGAAGGCCAAAAGTGTAACTTGAGGTAACATAAGGTGTTGAGCAGAGGTCTGGTAAATATGGAAGTTCTGGTAAAATCTAAGGTTCGGGAAAATTATTGGTAAAATCTGAAGTAGTGGGTACCGGGTACTAGGTACCGAGTAACAATGCAAAGTAAAGTTTAAAAACTAAATGTTATGCAAAAGGTCTAATGGTCCAACAACCTGGCTAAAAATAATAATACACAAGAATAAATGATTCTTTTTTGAAAGCATGTTATTTATGATGGATTTAAAAGGATGATTAATTAATGATGGTTTTATTTACATGAGATTTTAATGAATGTTTTAAAAGGGGTTTAATAGTTAGAATTTTTTATTGCAGGAGAAGGGTATGTGCAGGATCATGATGGGCCAAAAAGTGGCGATATGATGGGTATGTGTAGGGTATGTGGCTGATGACTTTTTTTTAACCAAAAATTGATGAAACGAAAAGAGTTTTTAAATGAGATTCTTAGCTTTCCACTAATATAAATTATGCTTTAATTTGAATTTAATAAATATTTATTATTCATTTTCTATTTGAATTATGACTAAAGTCCCGATTGATAGGTTGATTGAAAAACTTCTATATCTTTCAAACGGTATCACATTTTTTGAATCTAAAACATGTGTCACATTCTATACTTTGCATAATATAGGATTAAAAAAATAAAATTGAATTTCATGAAGTTTTGACCAAGTTAAGGTGGTCAGACATATGAGTTTTATATTTTTTAAAGTTATAATAAAAAATCATAATTAATTATTTACTTGGAAAAAAATACAAAAAATATGCATCACATCCGACATGAGTCCTCTACTTATATCTAAAATATTATGAAAAAATATTATCATTTTATTATGGTTAGGGTGGTCAAACAGACACCTACTTCTTATTTTTCCCGAAATTTAAGTACTCTGCATTGAAATTTCAAATTTTCACCAAATAGATATATATATATATATATATATATATATATATATATATTTAAATAAACCTAGTAGTTTAGAAACTACATTCAATTTGCTACAGATTCTATTCTTACATATTTTTGAAATAATATAGATAACTTATTCAAATTTTTACGTCAAGTTGCCTAACTCTAATTTTTCTAAATTTTTTGCCACTTAAGGGCCTGTTTTTTCCATGATGATCCTGCACATACCCAGAAACAAATTGTGATGCAAAGTTCAGGTATGGATGGTCAAGCAAACTTGGATTACAAGTAGATCTGATAGTTTTACCAGGTTTAGAAATACACTTTGAAAGTTCATGCGGGAATAGAGCTTGTTGCAAAGAAGCACTGGATACTAAGATACCGGGAATCTTGGTTATATGCATGCGAAGGAGGAGTATGGTCAGTCCCGAGGTGATTAACCTATGGGAATGTTCAATCTGAGTTTGAACCTGGATGTGGGAACAAAATTTCCACTTGATTAATTCTGAATGTGTGGAAATTTCCTACATTTTCTTTGGCGGATGTGCTTTGTCAAAGTTGATACCCTGATTATATTGAAGATAAGAAACCCAAAGGATATCAACATGCTGGTGATAGTCAACCTTCATTGAATTCATTAGAAATTCTCTTGCCAGTTGCCATATTCCATGTGCCTTGATGTGCTTCGTACCTTGGATTTCCTCTCATGTATTTGTCTTATCTTCTCTATGTCTTGCTTCTACAAAAGGCTGAGAGATATTTCCTTTTAAGTTAAGTTTAGAATTTGTGGATGTCAGAAGAGCCAAAACTTCTTTAAGTTTTTTTTTTTTTTCCTATTTTTTGAATCATTATGGATTAAAAACTTGTATGCACATACAGCTTGATTAATATCGAAGCCAATTTGAAAGCTACATATCTCATGAATCTTTTGTAGCTGGTTTATTTGTTCAGCCAAACAAGACTACATGATGCACCATTTAAGGGTGCTCACAGAACCTACTCGGTGTCCAAACTAAACGCCCTTCTTTAAAAGCTCACACCATTCTATGCCTAGCTATGAAGAAATCTGGTGATGTATAGAGTGGTTTGCTTTCATTTGATTAAATCTTGGGGCATGCATGGATAATACCCAGGAGCAATTTTACTTATCAAGTATTTTTTATGCTTTATTTTAGATTAGATGTATAAATTTCAAAAAATGTTCCAAAAAATAGATGAATGTGGAAATATTATTGTAAATCTTTCATTTCCATGAAATTATTGAATGTTTAAAGCTAAATCTACTTAAGTGATAGAAAATTTGTTTAATATTCATGAAATACTATTACAAATCTATTGATTTCATTAAATTGTTTAATGATTGGACTGAAAATCTTCCATTTGATGCCTATGATTCCTTTAAAAGCTGGAGATAATCATATTGAAAGGGAATGATGAACTCAAAAATCCTTCCAAGATCCAGTATGCACCTTCAGTATCTTATGCTTCTTAAAATAAATTAGATTTCAATCATCTTGATACAAACACATACTACTATTGCTTAAAGTGGAAACATAGTTTAATTTCCCATGCATTAACCCTTCTAGGAAAGTTGATGTAGTTTCAGATCTAAGGAAAATTCAAAAGCATAATGGCATGTAAATTAACATTTCAAGAATGAGAAACACAAAGAATAGAAGAAAGATAGATAGAAGAGAAGAAAACATGATATACGTAGGGAAAACTCTTTCGGGTAAAAAACCCCACACTCCAAAGCATCGAACCAATGTATTAATCTGCAACAATAAGGTTACAATACACTTGCAGGCTCGTAGCCTTAACATGGAGACTACATCTTCCTCTTCTAGAGGAAATCCAACAACACTTCAATACCTGCAATCAAACTATGCATTCTACAATGCAAGGCATCCTATTTATAGGAGATACAAGCTTTGAGAGGCTTCTAGAAGAGTTTAGGAGTCCAAACCCATGTAGCAATAATATCTCACACCATAGGCATGATTTGGACATTTGTACAACATTCTCTTACAGCTCTTATAGTTGTCATAACATGCAAAACTTCTCCTTCCAAGCTTGGGTGCCTAGTTCATGCTTATAGTGTGTTATGACAAATTCCTTACAAATGTCATATAACATGTGCCATAAAAGTTTGTCACACTTACAACACATTCAACAAACAAAGAATAAGTCAAACATGACTATCACACTTATTCTTTCACACTTTTTTCATACCCCACTAAGGCACCACACTTTCTCCATTCAAAATATACCTTATGACGCGTCATAGAATATGTCATAAGATGACACCACTTTTCCTAGGTCCATGATTCCAAGATGGGACGCCTGCCTCCAAATGTAATGAATATGTGTCATAGAGTCACCTCCAACGGGGATGCCACCTAGCTAGTGGGTCCCACTTAATGACATGACATTGGAGGCAATTAATTGAAACAAATAAACAGAATAATACATTAAATAATTCAATCTTAGGACTCTAAGGTTGAAACACCTTATTCCCAAAATTATCCCACTTGTTGAAGACCTACCAAGAGTCAAATTAAATCAATGGCTCAGGGCCCTGAGGCCCATAGATTCATAACACAATTTTGAAGATAGAGAATCCTCCAGAGAATAAGATAAACCATCAGCTAGACCAATAACCAAACCAGGTTGCCCTTGTGAGGCCTACCCCTATGATACACCTAGTATTTAGACTATATTGAGTTGTGGTTATGGATTATGCTTAGAGATACTCTTGATGACATGATACTTAGACATTTGAGTTGACTATGGTATTTAGACATTTGAGTTCTTATGATGATTTGATTATGATGTTGCATGCTTAATTAGATGGTTATGATGGTTGACCTAAATTTATGCTAGTTACTATGGTTGTTCAATTTGAATTTTGAAATGATGAACAAATGAAATAGGTGTTGTGAATAAACCATGTTATAATTTGATAAATTCGAAAATTAAGGTAAAAAGAATTGAATATGATATATGAATAGTGTTTGTTCCAGTTATGATATGAAATATATATGCTATGTGAAATTATGCAACTTGATTCTATGAAATGATGATTCAATTGTTTTGATATATTATTTATTTGGATGGAAGCTTGTGTATATGAAATGATGATTCAAATGTATTGATATATGATTTATTGGATGGATTAACGTGTGCATTGAGTGTGCAGGTAAACTTTCCATGGCCAATGGAAATTGGAGGTAACCTTTGGGAACCCTGAGTGAGTTTACCAGTGAAGCCGAGCTATAGTCCATATGAAGGGACTATAGTTCCATTTTGTAATGTAATTTTTTTTGTGATGTATTTGTGCATGTTTGTAAATTGGTTTTAATTCCCATGTCAATCCATTAAGTGGTGAGTTGTCCACCCAAGTGGACAAACTCGGATTTGGTCTTTAGGGCACTTTTTGAGGGTTGAAAAGTTGAGTTTTTAAAGTGTTTTTATTGATTTAAGGTCCCTAGGTCAAGTACCTATAGGTTAGGTACCTTTTCAGCCTATAATGTTGAGTTAGTTTCATGATTAGGCACCCTTTTTGAGGCCTTTAAAAAGTTTGGCTAAATTAAGGTTTTGAGAAGTGGGATGGGGACTAGTCCCTTTCCACTCCCACTTTTCTATGATGTCTTGGAAGTCCCCCAAGTTTTCACACATGTGAGAGCACACATGGGTGAATGTGCTTGGGAGGGTGAATGGGTGAGTGACAAGTGTCGCTCCCCCATTCAAAGGAAATTCAAACTTGAGATTCTATAAGAAAAACTAAGAACAAGGGTTTTGGGGGTTCTCTTTTGACATTCTTTGTTTTTGAGTTGTGATTTTTGGGGGAGCTCTTGGATTTGGCTTGAAGGATTGGAAAGCAAGCTTGGAGGAGTTGTGCTCATCCTCATCACTTGCTTCCAAAGCTTGGATTAAGGTAGGATTGACAAACCCTTTTGCTTCTTATGTTGTTAAATTTGTATGCACTATGTACATGTGAGTGTGTATTTGAAAATTCTTTCTCTTAAGTGTTGTTTTTCTTTTATTTTCTTTGCTTTGTATGAGTGTTGGGAAGAAGGGTTGTAATGGGATAAGCTCACCCAAATTTGGGAAGAGCATCCCAAGTTTGGGGAAGGTTGGAATAGGAACCTCCATGGGGGCTAGTCATTCCTCCTTTAAAAGGAGAGGTTAATATAAAGGGTATGAGTACCCATATGTTTTTGTGAAATGGGAAAGATGGTTGGGGTGGATAAGGAAATGAGAAGGAAGGGTTGTAATGAAGAGGTGGAAAGGTTTGGTGAATTTTATTCATGGTGTTTACTTTTGAGTCCCCAAAATGGAGTGTGTAGTCCACTTCCATTCCCCATTTTGGGTTCGTAATGAACCCTTTGTTATGTAAAAATTTCCTTGGGTGGGTGTGAATAATGTTGTGTATCTTGTGTGTTAATGTATTTCGACTTGCATGATTGTACCTGGTTCCCAAGGTGCCTCCTAGCTCGGGGGAGGTTGGTTTTCCAACCAAAGGTTGGGAGGTGAGCTCCCCATTGGCCTCTAGAGAAAATTTTGTGTGTATTTTGCAAGTTAGAAGAAGCTAAACAGCCTTTGGCATAGTTGTGTTCTTGTGGATAAAGTTGGTGTTACTACGTCAAAGTAAATATGCCTTTTGAAGTTGAGTGTCATAGCTTTGGAAGGCTATTGTGAAGTGTCTATATGTAAAACCACCTTGGTGGAGTGTTGGGTTTGATATGGATTTAATGAGAAAGAAAAGAAAGAGATCTCATGTCTTGTATGATGATGTCAATCTGGTTATGTATGCTGCAAATAAATATCTTGTATATGTGAGAAGAGAAAATTTTTCCTTTGTTATAAGAAAGAAAGAAACGTATATTATTTTTTTAGAAAGCAACTTCTATTCTATGTTGAAAGTAAAACAGAAAATAAATACTTACATTATATGCTATGATTTTAAGGAAGGAGTCATGCATTTTATGATTAGAAGGGAAATACACTATTCTGTTGAAAAGTACCAAATAAATGTCTTTCATTTTGGAATAGAGAATGTCTAAAGAAAAGAAAAAAAAAAAGAGTTATGTAAATTGAACTATAAAGCTCATGTTCAGTGTAATGTCCCTTGTTACATTTGCATCATATTCTTAGGAATATGTATTTTATGCAAAAATATATATATATGTATATTGTAAATCTGTTTATTTTACATATGTGTACCTTCTGTTATCTGATATAAAACAGCAAGAAAAGTTAAGCTTAGGTTTGAGTATTCTTGTTTTCCATAACATTTGATATGTATATGAGGCTGTTATGGAACTGCATATTTATATTTATTTTGTTTTCAGAATTTAAAAAAAAAAAAAAAAAGATGAGTTTAGCTTTATGCATTGAGTTTTTTTTTTAAATAAAAAAATATATATGTATATATATACAAGGATTAAAGAGAACATAGGTTCCATGCATTTTAGTTTGTAGCATGCAATATTCAAAGGACCTTCTATTTTGAAAAAACCCATCTTATATATATATAAATATCATAGTTGGGATGTGCTTATAGATAGACTCTGATTTCTACTTCTGCAATTATTAAGGCTAAAGATTCCATGTATAGTCCTACCATACTCTAGTCTATGATAATTTGTGGCTCAAAATATTTTTGTATCAATATGTTCTTAGAATAGAGAAAGTTCGTATCATTAGAATGGTGAGTTGAAGCCAACGCAGTAATAGGAAAAGAAAGCACCTTCAACATAAAAATCCATAATTAGTGCAGCTTATAGAAATCCTTGTTCCAGTCATGTCAGCTGTAGATAGTCACTGATCTAGTAGAAAATAGACTCCATTACAATATCCTGATTTTATTTTATTTTTACTAGCACAAATCATGGGTAGTCTTCAATAGCGGCCTGGCATATTCGCTATTCCAGAGAGTGGGCATGCAATGAAGATACTGCATTTGTCACACAGATGAAATTAAAAGAAAAGAAAAGAAAAAGAGACAGTCCCTAAGTAAGTAAGTACACCCATTGTTTTAAAAAAAGCCACCACAAGATAGGATAAAATAATTAAAAAGCTGTGTTTAAAAGACGAAGAGAATGCTAAGGTGAGAAGGAGAGGATTTTGAAGCAAATCTCTACCTTTGTGATTGCTAATGTCCAACCTGCACTCTATGCCAGTGCTTGTATACTTTACCACAGCCGCCGCCCTCAGAAGGTTTACCCATATTGCTCGAGTGAAAGAGGCTCCATTAAGGAGGGAAAACACGTTGGTTTAGTGTTTGGTATTTTCAAAATGGAACCCAAACAAATTATATTTGGGCATATAAACCTTCTTTTATTTTACTTCTGGGGGGAGTATATGTTACTAAAATATGAACAGTACAGATATCTATTTCGTTCAAAACAGTTTTTAATATTATAGAAATCTCATTATCATTATAAGGGTCACCATTATTATTATGTAAATATTAACGTAAGTATTGAAGCAAATCTACTTTCTTGAAAAATCTTTAGCGGGAGTCCTTTGCGTTCATCAAGACAGAAATCATTGTTACGGTTATACGCAGTTTTTTTTGTTACGTTACATAGAAAGTCATGAAGTCTCTTATAAAGTGAGACTATGTTTCACCTTTAAACAAATCATCTTCAATGATGAGCACTAGCGTTCCTAACTTCCTCACATTTTTGGTGTAATATCAACCCATTATTATGTTACTTTACATCCCTATATCACTTTACATTTACTTTGAATAAAATTACAAGCCTCCTAAAATCAAGGCAATACCCACGATATGTTTCTCCTTTTGAAAGAATTCTATTATTTTAAATAAGAAAATAAGGAAGGAATTTAGGATACGTAGTATTAGGGTTACTTAAAAAGGGTAATATCTATCTACCTATATTTCTTCTTCCCCCTCCTTGGGAAGTTAGTAATACATGTATTTAAGGAATTTAAAATGTGTTTCTTGTATAATTTATTCTTTAACCTTTTAACTTTTATATATTTATATAAAGTAATTAAATATTGAGGATAATAATAAATAATTTAAAATGGAAATTAAATAATTAACATGTAGATTATAAATATTTTATTTATTTTCATATTTTAATTTTATTTTATTTTTATTTTTTTTGTGAAATGTTCTATGTGGATTTTGATAATATCGTCAAAATGGTTAAATGGGGTAGGACTATCAAATTAAATAATGCTTCATCATTTAATCTGTAGGATTATTAGCAAATCAAGTTGAAGATATTTACATGTTTTCCTCAAATGAGAACCCACACCATGGAGGTCCTTAAAGGACACTAACTTTCATGAGAAAGTGAGCTTCAACTTTTGGTTGGAAGTTATGAAACTAGTGCACTTGTTTTTTTGGATACAACCCGAATGAAATTGTATTCCCTTACTCTACCCTCGGGCCTTGTGTCAAGGATGATGTTGCATGAGAAATGTCACACAATGTGTGATATTGGTACCATGTACATATATGGTTGTTAAATGTTAGTATTTTGTAATATTGTTTAAAAGAAAAAAAATTGTTAGTTGTGTGTTTGCCCTAGTGTAAATTATGGGCATTACAGCCCTCATCTAACTGATAAACCCACGAGTTCAGAAATAACACCCACAACAAATGTTGATCCATCCAATCTGCCATACCTCAAAGGAATCCAAAATAACAGTAGAACTTATGCCAATAACATATCCAACCCATAGACTGTAATCAAAGGTTCCATGTGTCAAAACTATCACTAAGAACACACACATCCAGGAACTCCCACTGCATGGGTAATGTCAAATCTAAAAAATATCAAGGCATACCAAGTCTACCAATAATATCATATAGAAAGTGTAAACAACATCATGTAGTACCAAGAAACATCCACAATGATATGCAAAACCTGTAAATGAGTAACCAATAAGAGTAACTCTCACCACAAGTCTCCAAAGCTCTCCCATGTTCTCCACACTCAACAAAGAAAAGAGATAAAGAAACCTCCATGTCATCACCCAAGAACATAAGCGAAAACAAATTATCCAAGTAAAGGTACCAAAGTTTTATGCTTAACCTTTCCAATAGTTTCTATCCAAACGTCAAAACCAATGTAATGTGAAACTAAACATCTTGGAAGAGGATAACCAAGACCAAAGAGAGAAACACTGCACATCATATACCTATGGAAAATCCTTCTACATACACCTCTAAATTCCAACTGTGTCAAGTATGATCTCCTCCACAACACCCCAAAATAAAATCCATAACACCCAACTGTTCAATCACCAAGATAAAACATAACATTTGTATCATGTAATGAACATGGATGTAAGCTTCTCAAGCCAAAGAAGATCAAACTAAATATCCATTCCCATATCAAGAAATAAGCCCAACACATCTCCTAAACTCAACATCAATGAATTTTCTCATAATGCATAAGGAGATAAACATGCCAACACTCCTCAAATGAATGCTCCAAAACCATATATCCTTAGCTTAAGATCCATATGCATGAGAGGACAAAGAATAACATAATACACCTGAAAGGAACAATGGGCGATACCTCTCAAGTAGACTGCCAAGTAGACCAAGAGTGGGGAATGAGAATTCTCCTCCAAGATATCTAAGTCATCATGACTCATCCAAGAACACTCTCCTCATAGGTCCATATTGAACTCACGTCCAACCAAGGTGTAGGATCCTCGGACTTCCTATTGAAATCTCATCAAGAGTGACCATCTCAAAACATGTCTCTAATCACAAGAGAACTCTAGCCTCGCCTATGTCTCCAAGTATCCATGAGTACCTGTAACCAACCAATCCATGCCAAACTCCAAATGCAACATAGAATAATCATGAAGTAATCAAGCAAATGATAGATGTACCCAATACCAAGAGAACCACACAAGATCATTGTCAAAGCTCTAATCATGAATCAGGAACATAAACATGACCACATGATCTAACCATCTCCTACTAGGAGATATCATACAACAATGCATACATCCTGGTCTCAAGAGAACAAGTACCATGCCAAAAATCTAACACGTGATCAAGAGTAAACCATGACATAATTTAATAACACCCTTAACCAAGAATCAACATATGTAATCAATATGAATAAAACCATCCCCTATTAATGAAACCAAAGATGCCAATGAACCATCACTGCATAAAACTAGAAACCAAGAGTCCATCCATGACACCAACAATCATTGCAGAAGACCATCCACCATCAAATGGTGAATCCACATCACTTCCAAACCATCATTGTCAAAAGCTCCCACTGAAAAGTGTAACCAAGCTATCCATGACATCATGATAAACCACATACTACAAATCCTAAAAACAATTGTTCAGGTACTATAAGAAACATCCATCCTCTCATCTCTAAGCACACATACCAATGTACAAATGACCAAGAACAAGGCCAACAATCAAAATTCTGCAAAAACAATACATCAAACCTGGTGAATAAAGATAATCCACAACCCAATCATCCCACTACAAGTAAATGGGTAGTTAATCGACAACTTGCATGACTTGTACATCTAATCACTAAAACACGTAAACTCATCATAATATCAGTAAAATGAAAAATAACCATATAGACCAAATGACTCAAACACCAAATCAACCTCTGATCTGATTTTGCAAACATGTCCACATTCAAGTACCATAGTTAAGGAACTAAACAAGCATTCCTTCAAATCTGCAATTGTTTTCATCCAGAAAACTCCAAGATTTTGGACACAATATTTTCCATAGATCTAAAAACCACAAATTTTTGGTTAACATGAAAAAACTTGTAATAAATCATCTCCATGTAAATCTAAGACTACTTAAACACACATATTTCATCTGAACAAGTGAATACTCCAGATCTACAGAAACCCATAGTTTTTAGAACATGGGCAAACTGTAAAACCTTTAGAGGAAATAGGTTGTCCAAAAGCTTATAAAATATAAATTATCCCAACTTCTCAACCCACAAATCACCAATGGTAAAACATATACCATTTCCTCAATGAGAAAGCTGCAAACCTCCTCAAAACATGCACAAAGCATACTCGCAAACTTGCAACTATCCTACATCTAGAAATACCACAAGGGAAACATGATCTGAAAAAATAGTTCATCTACAAATCTGCAAAACCATAAGTTTTGATTTACCATGTAAACCTGCAAACCCACCATGTTTTGTAACATGCATGCAAATCCATATCCACTTACCATCTGGAAGACCCTCAAGTCTGTATACAACCATAATAGTTAAACCAAAAAAATGGAATATCATGAATATGCATAATCATAGATTTTTAAACGGAAAATCCTCAAAAACCTCAAATCTAAGGAACATGAATTTGAGCCATGCAAGTACAAACATCCATTAGGAAAGAGAGGTCCAGGAACTTCTAGGCCCATTTGCAAGCCAACTCCACCACCAACATGTACATGCATTCGAGAGAGAACTAGGCTATTCCAGAAGCTTCCAAATCATCCAATGATCAACTTCATAGCCTACATGCATTTGAGGTTATTAAAGCAATGCCTTCCAATGTCAGGAATTAAAAAAAAACACCAAACATAGGCACACCAAACTGAAGTAATAACAACACAAGTCTCTTCATATGACCAGAGAGTCCATCTTAGACATCTAATATGAAATCTCTAATGCACATAACCACAGAATGAAAAATAACCATCATGCATGAGGGTTATTCAACTGTCAAATTAGGAGCTCCAAATCAATAACATATCAAATGTAGCCACATGACCAACTCCATAAAAGCTCTATATTTTCCATTCTTCACAATGCCTGTTGTTTCAAGAAAACAAGATCAACTACAAAACTTCCACTCAATCAAGGATTAATAATCAACCAATTCCTTCAAAACAAATTCCCTCAAACTTTCCAAGCTAAGAAATCACAACAGAATAAATATCCAAAACCCCAAACACAGCATGCATCACCATTCGAGCATATGCAAGTGACATGCAAGTTCAAAACTGAGCTCTGATACCAAATGAAAGGGAATGATAAACTTAGAAAGCCTTCCAAGATCCAGTATGCACCTTTAGTATCTTATGCTTCTTAAAATAAATCAAATTTTAATCATCTTGATACAAGCACATACTACTATGCCTTAAAGTGGAAACAAACATAGTTTAATTTCCCATGCATTAACCCTTCTAGGAAAGTTGATGTAGTTTCAAATCTAAGAAAATTTCAGTAGCATAATGACATGTAAATTAGCATTTCAAGAATGAGAAACACAAATAATAGAAGAGAGATAGACATAAGAGAATAAAACACAATATACGTGGGGAAAACCCTTTTGGGTAAAAACCCCCGCACTCCAAAGCATCAAACCAATGTATTAATCTGCAACAATAAGGTTACAATACACTTGCAGGCTCGCAACCTTAACATGGAGACTACATCTTGCTCTTATAGAGGAAATCCAACAACACTTCAATACCTGTAATCAAACTATGCATTCTACAATGCAAGGCATCCTATTTATAGGAGATACAAGCTTTGAGAGGCTTCTAGAAGAGTTTAGGAGTCCAAACCCATGTAGCAATAATATCTCACACCATAGGCATGATTTGGACATTTGTACAACATTCTCTTACAGCTCTTACAATTTTCATAACATGCGAAACTTCTCTCTCCAAGCTTGGGTGCCTAGTTCATGCTTATAGTGTGTTATGACAAATTCCTTACAAATGTCATATAACATGTGCCATAAAAGTTTGTCACACTCACAACACATTCAACAAACAAAGAATAAGTCAAACATGACTATCACACTTATTCTTTCACACTTTTGTCATACCCCACTAAGGCACCACACTTTCTCCATTCAAAATATACCTTATGATGAATCATAGAATATGTCATAAGATAACACCACTTCTCCTAGGTCCATGATTCCAAGATGGGACGCCTACCTCCACATGTAATGAATATGTGTCATATAGTCACCTCCAACAAGGATGCCACCTAGCTAGTGGGTCCCACTTAATGACATGACATTGTAGGCAATTAATTAAAACAAATAAATATAATAATACATTAAATAATTCAATGTTAGGACTCTAAAGTTGAAACACCTTATTCCCAACACATATACCCCTTGAGATTAACAACAATATCACATCATACCCGGAAGCAAACCTAGTATGGTCAAGACTTGACAACCGAAGCCTTGGGATTAAGCTAAGTCAAACTTTCCCCTTGCCTCGGACTTTTAGGTTGCCCTTGTTTAGTCTTTCAAGTAAAGATAGGTTCTTCACGGTTTTCTTGTGAGGATTTTATCTGCATTGTTGTTGTGACTAACATCATGATCAACACTAGCTTCAGTCATGATAATGTTCAAACATATTAAAATCTCCCCCTAAAATCCAATTAGCATTAGGGATGTGTTGTGTCATAAAATTTTACCTCTTTTAATTTCACCTACATTTTTGCATCCACTTTAGTGTCCACTTCCTTAGTATTTGTGTAGGCTCATTTTAGCCCTTGCATCATCCTTTTTCCCCTCAGGGTGCTTAGTACCCCTTTTTAGCAATCACCTTTGTGTATCAGCTTTACATCAAACCTTGTGCTTTCCTCATTCCCACCATTCTTGAGTGTGATTTGTTTGGACACTAGCACATCGCGTGAATGTCCGCGTGCCACACTAGTTTCCCATGACATTTCAATGTTCAAATGGCTATTTCTAAGAATTTTTACACTTGTCACCTACCTTGGTTAATGGAAATGGCTCAAGACACATTGTAACAACTTGAGAACCTTCCCTTCCTCCTATTCTCTCTTTAAAATACATCTTTTCACTTCATTTGGTCTTCTAGTTCTCTCTTGGTCTTTTCTCTCTTGCTCTCTCTCATTCTCTCTTCTCTTTCTCTCGCTCTCTTACTTACACAACTCTCTATAGATTTCTACAATAGTCTTAAGCTCTCACAATACTCTTTGTGATTCTCTTGGCTCTCACAACTATCTCTTTCTTTCTCTCTCTCTCTTTGGCTTCCTCAAGCCTTGTAGGTGATATCTATCTCTTCTCTTGTGTCTTTGAGCATCTTGGGATTTCTCACATCCCTTATCTATGAATATCTTCTTTTCTATTTATGTTTCTATCTATATATCTATTTGGTTGTTCGTGGAGGTGGAAACATTGAAACAAAGGGTTTGACTAAGGAAAACCCTAAATAGCCCCAACATTTTCTCTCAATCTTATGTGCGCAAGTATTAGAGATATTACTTTGTTAGAGGCTTCATTTCTTGGTTTATTATGAGCATTTCCTTTCTCTCCCTTCATTCTATCATTTCCATTCTTTAATTTATATCTCATTTAGCTTACATTATTTTAGTTTTGTTATTCTTTGTTATTTTCATACTTTAAGAATTCCTAGCAGGCAAAACTGTTAGTAGTCATCTTGTCATTTTTTGTGACATTCTCAATTTTTCATTTGTACGGGATGCTAGTATGTCATTGAGATACCAATGTGTCATATTTTCATCCTTTTCCTACACTATTGTCCTTAATCGAGAGCTCGCTAGTCTCTCTAGAAAACCTCTATGATCTACTCTTCCTAATTTTAAAACTCTCATCATTTTATCACGTCACCTGAGCTTTATTCCTTGAGGTAGTTAAGGACCATTTTCTCCCTGTAGACTCTTCTTTGTCCTAGATACTAGAGAGTAGTAAATCTCCTCCTCTATAGGAGGTAATTAGACATCCAATTCCATAACTCAATTTGATCTTTAGCAAGATTGGGAGCATAAATTGAACAAAAATGAATGAGTTGACCATTAATAAAGGTGAGAGACCAAACACAACTATGAGAAGGGTCCTCACCTTTACTAATGATATATTTAGCAACCCATGGAGAAAGTCCAATAATAACCCCACCTCTACCATCATTATGGAATGTATGCAAAAAACTAGCATCTCTCCAAACATTACATAATGAAGCCTCAAGCTTACTGCTATTGATTTTAAATTCTTGGAGGAAAAGCATATATGGCTTCCATTTCATAACCATATCCTTCACTTTATACTTGCAAGGAGGGAGAGCAATCCCTCATACATTCCAAGAGAGGATTCTATAATTCATGATGGGAGTGCTCGATGATTCATCTTCTTGGGAAAGTATGTTGAAACTTTTATCAAGATTCAATTATGAATCCTTGGCCTCACAATCTTTAGAGGTGGAAGAAGGAGATATATATCGATGGCAAGAGAAAGATGAATCTCAAGAACATGGTTTAGGAGAAGAGTAGTGGGGGGAGAAGAGGAACCTCGAGCATTAGGAGAGGAAGGGGAAGATAAAAGAGGGAGAGAGATGAGTGGCTCTCTCCTCTTCCTAACTAATCTTTATCCATCTAGCATAACCACATCCTTAAAAGAGGGGGAAAACTCCTCATGAGCTTAAGAAAGATTGTTAGGGGTAGAAGAGGAAATAGGTGTTTTCTTGGTCATAGGTGATGGGGAAGAAGAGGGTTGATCGGTAGGAGAATGAGCAGGACTAGAAGAGGACAAGTGGTTGTTGAATGGGGCAGAATTGGAGAGAGGTAGAGTTGACTTATTTCTCCTAATATAAGACATTCGTGAATCAAGTAGCCTTCATTTCAATAATAAAAACATGCATTCGGCTTGTTCAGATAGACTAGTGGTTGATCCAATTTGAAACCTAGGATGATAAGTTTAATGTTATCTAACAATGCTTTATTTAGGTCTACCTCCACACAAGCCTTGGGATGAACTCTTAGGCTTGAAAATTTGTTAGAATTATGTTTGCACTAGATTACTCTCCCCAATTGAGCCACAATATCCTTTAGAAATGGTCTAAAAGCTAGATTGATGAATGAAAGCTTGACCCACCTCGGATTTAATGCAAGCGAGACAAACCTTTGGGATGAAAATTGAAGGTCTAGGCTTGCAAATAACATGTTTTTCCACAAATGACCCAAGTTTCGTATTACAGAACAACTTGGGTGTGGTTTGTTGACTTAAACATGCATAACACATACCCTTTTCCAAGGCCTCTCAGGGATTCCGCGATTTTCCCAATTTAGCTAAGCTCGTTTGTAAAATTCAACTTCAGATGGGACTCCCCATAAGAAAAATAAAATAATAGCTTGTTTTGACATTTTGAAATAACCTCAACAATGTCATCAGGAAGTCGTATTTCGAGGGTTTTACCTGATTGTTCATCTGGCATTGGTTTGTCTGGTTCAACACATGTAGTAGTGGTTCCTTTCTTCACAACCTCATCTACAAAGGTGTCAAGATTGGGTGGACCATTTTCCTTAGGTTTCTTCTTGGATTCTTTTGATTTATCTTCTGTTATAAAAAAATCTCCCTACTTAGTCTGGCCACTATTTTACGCCTCATTAGGGTTTTGTAGCAGTGAAAGATGCCCAAAATCCGTTGTAATTTGTGCTTGCTATTTGATAGTTGAAATTATAGTTGGAGTGAATATTAGTGGCTATTAGATTGCATAAATAGTGCACTATTATTGTAATTGTGAGTCATTAATCATAGATAACTTAAATTCATGGTAGTTATTTTTTGCACTAAAATAATAAAATAATATTAAATAATATTGCACTATTTCAATGATTGTGAAACAATTTTTGCAAACATATAATTAAATATATTTTTTGTGCATAATAATAAGCAGTGTAAGTATCTCTTCCAAAAAAAACTTAAAGAGTTGAAAATACAATTTTATAGTTGAGGCTATAATTAATTTTCATATTAATTTACCTTGCCACCTCAAAATACATAAGGACTATTGTGATGCTTATAATAGTATTCTTTTTTATTCAAGCGACAACAAAACATTAATAGAGTTGAAATTTTTACTTTGAATTAGCATTTCAATAAGTCTTACATTATTGATACAATTGAAATTTTATAATAATAATTTAACACATTGAAAATGTAATTAAATTTAAATAATAATTTTTATGACTATTATCATTATTTTCATGATAATGTAAATAATTTTTTTTAAATAGTCATTTATAAATTATAAGATAGTTGCTCAAAGAACCAATAAAAATGAAATTCATGGTAGGTAGATCATAAAGCTTGGGCAATACAGACAAATAATCTTCAAGGTATCTCCTTATCTATACCTAATTGAAGAAAATCTTTGGTTGGTTGACCCAACTTCATTCTCATAATTTAAGAAAGGGATGTTCATTGGTAGAGACAAGACATGGAGCATATGTGGGGCAGCTCACCCACAAAACCCATTATGTATGATATTAAACGTGTAATCATCAATTCCAAACCCTAACGTCACTACACAAATCCAACTTATTTCAAGATAGACTTGTTTGCGCCAAATAGACGGTGAGGATCCTTTCCAAATAGATAGCTTCTGTCTCAAATTTGACGGCTACCATTCTTGTCAAATGGATATTGATTATAGTTAAATTTTATGCAGTACAATAGTTTCCCTTGTGTGAATATTGATATTTATATGATTTAATTATTTTTTATTTATTTATTGGATTTTTAAATAATAGATTGGAAATAAAAAATTAATTAGAATGTGATTAAAAGTTGAGATTTGGAAGTTCATCTTCACCATTTTGATAAGTAATATGTTTAAAATTTAAGAATTTGTTAGCATGTAGATTTGATTCTAAATCTTTAAAATTGATGGTAACAAATTTTTTTTAGCAATGGTTGTTTTGATTTGAAAATAAAGAAAATGGTTTTATTATTTAGGTTGAGCAATCAATTACAATATAATTGAGTTTCAAAATATTACATAAATATTATATAAATCAATGTTAAATTGGTAAATAGGATAAGTGCATTTAGTTCTAAAATGATGAGGGTTATGTAGATTGCATTTTGGAATTTGTCTTAGTAATTAGCAATTAGACATATGTTAAAAATACACTCTAATCATTTGTAAAAATCAACTTTTCTTTGTTCTAGTTTAATCTTACACTTCCAAAACTAATCCCTACATTTGTAACCTAGAACCTATTATGGAACTTCAATCCTAGAAATGTAGTTTTGAACCTAAAGCTTTCTTTTGGTATAATTTTGTTTTCCTACAACAATATAAGATGATAGTTTTGATAAGTAACTATTGGAATTTTATTTAGTGAGAAGGGAAGGCAAATAAATTTCCACCTTGTGTGTTACTTAAGCTCCTAGATCGATTCAATGGCTTTGAAAAGTTCAAAAACATATCAAAAGTAAAATATATTGTCTAATATATGTTCTTCTAAGAGAAAATGTTGGTACTAAAATGTTTTAAGCTATCTTGTAATGATTACACAATGTGTAATTGTGTCATCACTTGATGTTGAAATAACCTAAGGTTACTGGCATATTTTTTAAAACTCTAGTGTGGAAATTTTAACATTTTGAGCCTAAGTTAGTGAGTAATAGTTAATTGGGATTGAGTTAATGTGGACCTAGGGTTAAATTTGATTGTGGGAATTCATGGGTCAAGAGCACACCTTGTTAGAATAGGTGGCATTATAATTGTTATCCTAAGTTGATAATTGTGTGTCTCCATGTTCTTTGGAAAGTGTTCTAGAGCACATGAGGGGAAAAATTTTTATTATTTATTTTCCTATGACAAATTGTAATTGCATTCATAGAAGTGGACCCACTACAGTGATAGTTATAGAGCATCTTAGGAGCATATTCCTTTTGGGCATCCAACTTTTGGGTGGGGACCACACAAAAATGCATGTTATTTGCATGTTATCCTAGGTTGGGTGCCCAAGTTTGCATGTTTTGGGTTTGAGCCATTGAAGCTATTAAAGAGTAATGGAACACTCAAGATTGACCAATTTTGATCGGTTATGGGTTAGGCGCCCATGTGAAGGCCATGTGAGCATTTAATATTTTTCACCATATTGCTAGGTTGTCCACTAAGGGAGGGCATGGGTTTTCCCAAGTGGTTTTACTTGTTATTTTGAGATACCGTATGTGGTACTCTCCAACAAACTTCCATATATTAGAGCATTGAGATGGTGGTTTCATGAGTTTTTTTGCAAATTGTCAAAGTAATGAAGCGTTGTTGAATTTTAGAGAGGATTGTTGTATTGATGTACTTTCTTGAAGATTAATATAAACATTATATCTCTTTGGGTGTGGAGTTTTTTCCCGCAAGGGTTTCTCTACATATATCTTGTCACTTGTTATTCTCAACTTGTAGTATTGTTGATTTTCTTTCTTGTTTGCAATTGCTAATCACATATCATAAAATTGGTAATATTGAATACATAATTTCAGATTTGCAAACACATACTTAAGTTCATATTGTTGCAAGTTTTACCTTGAATTTCCAACATTTGGCATCAAAGCTAATGGTTCTATTGAGAGAGGAGCAGGCCTTTCTCTTAAGTGTTAAAGGATTTTTTGTTGTAGTGGGAGCTTGTACATTGTGGGTTTAATAGATTTGTGAAGAAGATTGTAAACCATGGCTTCTACCTCCCATCTAGATATTGAAAAATTCAATGGCACTAGTTACAAGATGTAGAAGTTGAAGATGGGGGATCTCCTTGAAGATAGAGATTAGTGGTTGGCAATTTCAAATAAAAAAACTAGAATCAATGTTTGATGAAGATTAGAAGAAAATAGACAAGAAAGCATGAGGAACCATTTGATTGTGTCTTACAAATTTCATCCTCTTGAATGTTTCAGAAGAATCTAATACATACAAGTTGTGGAGGAGGATAGGTGATATTAACAAAACTAAAAGTATAAAAAATAAATTATATCTCAAAAGATGTTTGTATTCTTTGAAAATGATGTGTTGGGAATGGTTATTATTGATATCAACACTAATTGTTGGTTTTTATTGATCTGTCAACATTTAGTGAGATTGTTACATATGTTTATGACATTATTGGTAGTGCTTGATGTCAACACTTGGTGAATTGCTTGTGATTGTTATTTTTTTCAGCACATGAGAATTAAGGGAGATTATTGGCATTTGATGTCTCTAATGTCCATACTTGGTGAGATTTTTGTAGTGTTTGTTGTTTGGAATTGGTTGTCATTATTGACAACATTCAATTTGGGTTGTCATTGATGTATGGTGGTATTGTTGAAGTTCACGGTTGGATGCCATGCCTTGTCCAGTGTTAATCAAAGAAGTACTAGAAGTATTGTTGATGATGGAGAGATATTGTTGATGTTCTATAATATGCTCCATGCTCTTTCCTATTGTTCCTAATCAAGTATATGTTGTTGAAAGAAAGTTTTGGCCTTTGCAAGTTGATTAAGTGTTTTTATTTCAAGAAGTTGTGTTGAAGATTGTTTGGGAGAATGTTTTGTATTCCTTCATTGTTGAAGATGTGGTCTTTCAGTTTGGGATTCAAAATTAGTGTTTTTTGGATTGTGTATTCCTATCTTTTTAGGTCACCTGTGTTACCAAGGAGGTTTATGTGAATTGCAAAAGCTTGGTAGTGTTGTTGGTTGTCAAGACTAGTCCAAAAAATGCTTTATGTTTCTCCACATTGATGTTTCTACTCCTACAGCTTAGTGAATGTGTTCTCAATGTTTGTGGAGTGTATTAGTTCCAATTTCATGTGTTAAAGTGGTATGGAAGTTGATCTATTAATGTAATATATCATGCTTATGCATTCTATGTTTTTGGAATGAAGTATTTTGTTCCTATTTGATTTGTGGTGATTGTAAGCAGTATGACAATATGAAAGAAGTGTTTGGAAGTGTTGTTGGATGTTCATGGAACATCCTCATGTGATTTTCACATTGTTGGTTGAGCTCCTTGGTGCTACATTATTTCTTGAGTTGGTTTTCTAGGTTATTTGTGGATATTTGGTCAACAAGGCTTATGTTATTGCTTGCGCTAAATGCTTAAGGGTTTTCACTAGCATATGAAGTTGTGGTATGATAGATTCGGTTCCTGACATATCTTGGTTGAGATCACATTGAGCTAATTTAATTGTAAGTATATTTTTGGGTTGACTAGTTATGTGCTTCACGTTTCATCTACAAGTTTCCTTGTTGCTGACTTAGGTGGATGTGTGCCAATGTGTGAATTGTTTTGGATCACATTGGAAGATGTAATAAGATTTTTTTTGGTACTTTCTATCCTCATGATAGGACCATAGTAGATTGGTGTGGCTGACTTGATGAAATCATTATTTGTATTCTTTCTTGGCTGACCTAATCAAAGTTTTGAAGTATTACGGTGGATATAAATACAAGATCATTGTAGTTGCAAATGTATGGAAGTCTAAATAAGTGCAAAGAAGTGTGACTATGGAATGCATTGAATATCCAACAAAGATAGTGCTAAAGTGTGAAGAAGAAAGATTAGATGTGCTTGAACACCTGAGTCAACATCGTGAATTATTGAAAAATATTATAATTCTTTATAAACCTTTTGTATCCTACTCTAAGATAGTCAATTCATTTGTATCTTGTCCTTGGAGTTGTATTTTCTCTAGCTCTACAAGTCCTTTTGTATCTTACTCTAAGGTAATGCACCTTATTTTGCAAGTCCTTTTTGGTTGTGATCCTTTATATTGTGAGTTAACTATCACCATGGTTTTTCCCTCATTGGGTTTTCCACATAAATTTGGTGTTATCTTGTGGATGTGTGTTTCTTGTTTTTATTTCATTGTGGTTGATTTAATTATGGATAGAATTGATATATCTTTTATTGTTGAAGATTGTTATAATTTTTGAAGGTTCAAACTATAATATCTTTAAGAATTCATATTTGACTAAGAATTATTGTGTTGAAGAGTTCAAGTTTCATAATTATTTAAGTTTTTACAAATACCAATTCACCCCCCCTCTCGGTATTTGGTGTGTTTAGTAATTGGTATCAAATCCAAGTTCCTTTGAAGAAGCTTAACTGCTTGAGGTAAAGATCCAGGATGGAACATGATGGATCATACAAGAGTCCTAGGTTTGATGGGATTGATTTCACTTTTTGGAAATTCAGAATGGAAGGCCATCTAAAGTCTCTAGGGTTTGGTGCATGGAAATCAATCAAAGATGGTTATGTTGCTCCTGTATGTCCTCCAATTGATCCAGCTGAAATCGAGTTATATGAGAACAATGCTAAGGCTAAAAATGCTATTGTGTGGCTTGGATAATTCAAAACTTTTGAAGGTGATGAGTTGCAGCTCTACTAAGGATGTCAGTAAAATCTTAGCAACATCTATAAAGGAGATACTAAAGTAAAGCAATCCAAGATGCAAATCTTCAAAAGTAGATTTAAGACTCTGAGGATGACAAAGGATGAAGACATTGCAAGTTATATGCTTTGGGTGCATGAATTTGTTACTGGAATCACTCGTATTGGTGGTGTATTCAAAGATGATGAGATAGTGAAGAACATTTTGAGATCTCTCCCTAAATCCTATAGTCATAAGGTGTATACCATTGAAGAATCTAAGGACTTGGATCATTACTCAGTAGATGAAATATTTGGTGCTCTAACTATCTTTGAAATGATAGAATTTGATAAAGATGTCCCAAAGAAGGAAGTTGTATTCAAAACCAACAAAAATATTGAAGATGAAGTTGTTGATAAGAATGAAGACTTTGATGAGGTTGAAGAAAATTTTGTAAGAAGATTGAAGAAATACACTAGAAAATAAAAAGGTAAGTTACCTTTCAAGTGTTTCAATTGTGGAAGAATTGGCAATTTTACATCTAAATATCCCCATAAAGAACCTATTGATGACAACAAAAGAGAGAAGGTCAAAATAAGTTTCTATTAAAAGGAGATCAGTTCTTCCTCTGAAGATGAAGATAATGACTCAAATGGTGAAAACCTATTGATGGCTTTGGAAGCTAATAAGAAAAATATTGGAGAATGTAAGAGGTCCAATACCTTGTAGAATAATAATGTTAGTGAAAGATCTATGGCTTTATGGGTTGCCTCTCATGCAAAGGAATAAGAAAATGTGTGGGTGACTGACAATGATTGTTCTCACCACATGATTGGTGACAAAATAAAATTCATCAATGTCGAGAAGGTTAATGGTGGAGTTGTTAAGTTTGGTGATGATCAATCAAAACAAATTTATGGAAAAGGTGATATAACAATTGATGGAAAGAATAAAACTAAAGATGTCCTCTATGTCAAAGGTCTAAATACTAGTTGTTGAAGGAATAAGGACAAATGGTAATGTCTATCATCTAAAGGATGCAAATGGAAGAATTTGCTTACTGGCTCAGTCTAGTGAGTGTTGGTTGTGGCACAAGAGGATGGGTCATATAAACTTTGATAATATGGTGAAGATCAGTTCTACTTATGTAGTGAGAGATATTCCTAGGATAATCAAGCCTGAAAATACATTGTGCAAAGAATATCAAATGGGAACGAAAATAAGGAATAGTTTCAAAAGAAAGGAGTGTTTTGTTTTAATGTTATTGGAGTTGATTCATACTAATCTATGTGGACCTACAAGAACAAGGAGTCAACAAGATGAAAGGTATTTCATGTTGCTTATAGATGATTATACTAGAATGACTTGGGTTACATTCTCAAGAGAAAAATCAAAAGCTTTTGATAAGTTTATTTTTTTGTAAATTAGATGTTGAGAATGAAATGGATCTAAGATCAAATGTTTAAGGTCAGATAGAGGAGGTGAATCTACTTCACATGAATTTGAAAAATTTTGTGAAGAGCATAGCATTAGGAGACATCTATTTGCTCCTAGAACCCCTCAGTAGAATGGGGTAGTGGAAAGGAATAATATAAAAGTGTAAGAGATGGCTAGGGAAATTATGAAATATGTTGATATTAGTGATATGTATTGGAAGGAAGAAACACACACTATTGCCCATTTTCTCAATAGAGTGCAGTTGAGGGTCAATAGCACTAAGACACCTTATGAGATATGGTATGAAAGGCCTCCCACTATTAGATACTTCAAAATCTTTGGCAGTAAATGCTATATCAAAACAAATGAAGAAAACCTTGGTAAGTTTGATTCAAAGTGTGATGAAGGGATCTTTCTTGGGGTGATCCCACAATACTGATTTACAATTTTTGGCCAAATTGGACACTAAACTAATTTTTTCTAACTAAATCTTCACTTTCGGGCACCTATAGTGGCTAAACCGTAAGGAATTTGAAGATGATGCAAACTAGTGTTTTGTGACATTTTTTCTATAGATTATAAATATATTTTTTTCAAAAATTTTGGAATCAGATTGCACTTCTTTTTCCATCTCCTTTGAAAACTAGTTTTTTTCAGTAAACATTTTTAAGGAGTGATGCTCACCGTATACAACATAAATTTTTTTCATGAAGGATAAAATTATTCTAATTTTTTTTTAATTTAGATTTGTAACTACGATATCTAGTGCTTTCATTTGGTTTCATAGTGTTTTATTGACTATTTTTTCCTTAATCAAGTTTCAAAGTCAAACCAAATACAATTCAGACATAGGTGGACTGTATACAACATAAATTATTTTGTATGTATCGAAATTCAATTATTTTTTTTGTTGGATCAAGGACTTCAATATCTAGTGCATTGATATTTTTCAAAAAAAAAATTATAATTTGCTATTTTTCCACATGTGCAGAACATAGAGCTTGATTTTCGATGAAAAACCTACATTCACAAGAAATAAAAAAGTAAATATAATAATAAAATTAAATTTATTTAAAATTATACTTTTTGGGAAGCTTATAATAAGGACTACATACTTACAAAAAAGTAAATTTTAAATGAATTCATTGATCCACCAAAAGGTAAATCAAAAGTGGTTTTTTGTCAGCATTTTGATAGGTGTAAAGGAGACTTTGTTATAGGTATGGTTTAAAACTAGCGGGGTTCTATTCAAGGGGGTTTGATATAAGTAGTTTGATCAAACCCTCTTCAATTGGAATCCTTTAAATGGAACTTTTCAAGGCTTAAATCATTATATTTTCTAAAAATATGTGATTTCAACAAAAATCAAGATCTCTCAGAAATTGTAAACCAGTATTGTGGGATCACCCCTTGGTTACTTGAAACCAAGAGCAAGGCATATAGATGTTACAAAAAGAGATTGGGAAAAATGATTGAAAGAAAAAATGTTAAGGTGGAAGAAGACTTGTGTCAAATATCACAAGAACCTGATGTTTGCAGATCTGATATACCTCCCCGAATTGAAGAAGAAGAATAACAAGTAGAAGAGAAAGAAGAGAAGGAACCAAAACCAAAGAAAGTCCTTAGGACTCCAAAAAAAATATGTTTAGAATAATCACTCTGTAGATTAGATCATTAGAGACAAGAATGAAGGTGTGTTGACCAAGAGCAAATGAGAAAGTAAATTTATGCGTGTTCTCAAAAGTAGAGCCCAAAAACTTTGTTGATGCTAGAAAAGATGAAGGTTTGATAAAAGCAATGGAAGAAGAGATGGATCAAATAGGAAAGAATTAGACTTGGGAACTAGTTCCCAAACCTTCTGAGAAGAATGTGATAAGAACAAAGTGGGTGTTTTGGAGAAACTAAATGAAGATGGTGAAGTTGTGAGGAATAAAGCTAGATTGGTATGTAAAGTATATTCTCAAGTTGAGGGTATTGATTTTGAGGAGACCTTTGCTTCGGTAGAAAGAATGAAGGAAATAAGGATGTTTCTTTCTCTTGCTGCTCATAATAACTTCAAATTTTATCAAATGGACGTCAAGTCAAACTCCCTGAATGAAGATCTAGAAGAAGAGGTATATATTGAGCAACCAGATGGTTTCTAGTTATTAGAACATTTGAATATTGTTTACTGACTCAAGAAATCTATGTATGGTCTCAAGAAAGCTCTCAAAGCTTGGTATGCCCAATTGGATAATTACTTACTTTAGCAAGGATTCAAGAAATATACTGCTGACAAAAATCTTTACATTGAGGTTCAAGAAGACAAATTATTGATTGTGGTTGTATATGTTGATGACATCATCTTTGGTGGAGATGATGATATGTGTAAGAGATTTGTAGAGGAAATGTAGAAAGATTTTGAGATGTCAAAGATTGGTGAGTTGTCTTTCTTCCTTGGGCTTCAAATTGTTTAGCAAGATAATGGTATATTTATTTCTCAAGCTAAATATGTAAAGGAGATGTTGAAGAAGTTTGGCATGAAAGAATTCCAAATTTGTAGGTACTCCTATGGTGATTGGTTGTCACTTGAGAAAATTTGATCAGTCTTTGGAGGTTGATCAAATTCTTTATAGGTCTATGATTGGAGGATTATTATACCTTGACTACTTCTAGACCTAATGTCATTCATGTAGTATGTTTCATTGTTATATTTCAAGCCAATCCTAAGCAATCTCATGAGAAAGCAGTGAAAAGAATATTTAGATATTTGAAGGGAACTCTAGATTATGGTTTGCGGTATAAGAAGGATCAAAATTTCTCCTTGAGTGCTTATACTGATGTTGATTGAGTAGGATGTGTGGATGACTAGAGAAGTACAAGTGGAAGTGCACTTTTCTTGGGATACTGATTGGTCTCTTGGTTTAGTAAGAAGCAGGATTTAGTGTCCTTATCTATAGTAGAAGCTAAGTATATTGCTAGAGCATCTTTCTGCACCTAAATGCTTTGGATAGTGTAGACCCTAAAAGATATGAAGGTGGTGCATGATGAACCTATTCCTATATTGTGTGATAATACTAGTGCAATTTATATTTACAAGAATTGAGTAATGCATTCAAGAACTAGGCACATCTCTATTCAATATCACTTTCTAAGAGAGAAGGTTGTAGAGCATGAAGCCAGATTGGTGTATGTGCCTAACAAGGAATAAATTGTAGATATCTTCATAAAGGCACTTTCAAAAGATATTTTTGAGTATCGCTTGTAGAAGTTAGGGGTCATTTCCCCTCCTTGTTCTAACTAGATGCATAAATGGTGCATCTATCCAGGGGAATAAATTCATGACATATCTTTTTATCCTGGATTGATGTATGCTTCCTCTCAGGGGGAGCTGGTATGATTTCTTAATGAAGTATTGCATTTTTTAAGCATGTAGAATTTTCTTGAAGAAGAAATGTTGTTGGTCAAAGGGGGAGTTTGTGTTGTTTCAATTGAAGATCTTTGGCACTTTGTGCTTGGAGATAGAGTATGTGGTATTGCTTTTTGCAAGTGTGTGTGGTCCTTTATCCTTAATGTCAAAGGGGGAGAGTGAACAGATGTGTGTTTCCATCAATGCCAAAGGTGGAGAATGTTGGCAGTGGTTGTCATTGATGTCAACACTAGTTCTCAGTTATCATTGATGTCAACACTTGGTGATATTGTTACATATTTTTGTGAGATTGTTGATAGTGGTTGATAACAACACTTGGTGAATTTTTCATGGTTTTCATTGTTGTTATCATGTGAGAAGTAAGGGAGATTGTTGTAATTTGATGTCTCTGATGTCAATACTTGGTGAGATTTGTAGTGTTTATTGTTTAGCATTGGTTGTCATTGTTGACAACATTCAATTTGGGTTGTCATTGATGTATGGTGGTATTGTTGAAGTTCATGGTTGGATGTAATGCCTTGTTTGGTGTTAATCAAAGAAGTATTAGAAGTATTGTTGATAATGGAGATATTTTTCTAATGTTCTACAATATGTTCCATACTCTCTCTTGTTGTTCCTGATCAAGCATATGTTGTTGAAAGAAATTTTTGTCCTTCGTAAGTTGATTGAGTGTTTATGTTTCAAGAAGTTGTGTTGAAGAATGTTTGGGAGAATGCTCAACATTCCTCCACTGTTGAAGATATGATCTTGCATTTTGGGATTTAATCTTAGTGTTATGTGGATGTTGTACTCCTATACTTTTAGGTCACCTATGTTGTCGAGGAGGTTTTTGTGAATTGTAGAAGGTTGGCAGTGTTGTTGGTTGTTTGGACTAGTTTGGAAAATGCTCTATATTTCTTTGCATTGATGTCTCTCCTCATGTGGCTTGGTTAATGTGTTCTCAATTTTTGTGTAGTGTCTCAATTCCAATTCCATGTGTTAAAGTGGTTTGCAATTTTATTTGTTAATGTAATATCTCGTGCTTATGCATTTTGTGTTTTTGGAATGAAGTATTATGTTCTTTTTTTATTTTTGATGGTTGTAAGTGGCATGAAAATATGAAATAAGTGTTTGAAAGTGTTTTTGGATGTTCATGGAACATCCCCATGTGATCCACATGTTGTTGGTTGAGCTCCTTGGTGTTGTATTATGTCTTGAGTTGGTTTTCTAGGTTATTTGTGGGTATCTAGCTGACAAGGCTTGTTTTTTTGCTTGTGCTAAATGCTTAAGGGTTTTCACCAACATATGAAGTTGTGGTATGATAGATTTGGGTCCTGACCTATTTTTTTGAGACTGCATTGAGTTAATTCAATTGGAAGTATGGTTTTGGGCTAGCTGGTTATGTGCTTCACATTTCATCTACACGTTTCCTTATTACTTAGGTGGATGTCTGCTAGCATGTGAATTGTTTTGGTCACATTGGAAGATGTAATTAGATTTCTTTTGGTCCTCTCTACCCTTAGAATAGGACTACAATAGGTTATTGTGGTTGACTTGGTTAAATTGTTGTGTGTATTCTTTCTTGGCTGATCTAATTGAAGTTTTGAAGTATTGTGGTGGATATAAATGTAAGATCATTTTAGTTGTAAATGTATGCAAGTCTGAATAAGTGCAAATAAGTGTGACTATGGAATGCATTGAATATCCAATAGAGATATTGCTAAAGTGTGAAGAAGAAATATCATATGTGCTTGAACGCCTTAGTTAGCCGAGTGAATTGTTGAAAAACATTGTAATTCTTTATAAACCTTTTGTATTCTGCTTTGAGATAGTGAATCTCATCAAGTCCTTTGTATCTTTCCCCTAGAGTTATATTTTCTCTAGCTCTACAAGTCCTTTTGTATCTTTCTCTTAGGTAGTGTGCCCTCGTTTGCAAGTCATTTTTGGTATCGGGCCTTTATATTGTGAGTTAACTCTCACAATGGTTTTTCCCTCATTAGGTGTTCCATGTAAATCCAGTGTCATCTTGTGGATGTGTGTTTCTTGTTTTTCTTCCATTGCTTCTAATCTAATTAAGGATATAATTTATATGTCTTTCATTGTTGAAGATTGTTGTAATTGCTAAAGGTTTAAACTGTAATATCTTTAAGGATTCATATTTGATTAAGAAATATTATGTTGAAGAGTTGAAGTTTTGGAAGGGTTTAAGTTTTTGCAGATATTGATTCACCCCCCCCCCTCTTAGTATATGGTGTGTTCAATAGGATGGTGATTCTGTTGTAGAACATTTAAATATTTTTAATATGATTATAAGTCAGCTTCCATCTATAGATGTTAATATAAAAGAAGATAAATATATTTTTTTGCTTTGTTCTTTACCCAAATCTTAGTAAAATCTAATTGTTGCCATAAGTGGTGGCGGTATAGAACTAAATATGGATATTCTCATTGCAACACTTCTTTCAAAAGAGATGAGAAGATAGTCCATGAATGTAGGCTCCCAAGATTCCTTGCATGTGCAAGGAAGGTCCAAAGAAAAAGGAGGGCCTAAAGGGAACAAAAGAGAGGAAAATATAAAGGATGTTTTAAAACCCCCTGGAAGAGAAAAGTGTTGGAATTGTGGTAAGAGATGGCATGTGAAGGAGTACAAAAATTTAATAAAGGAGTTCAGATACTTCTATAGAAAAGTCCTCAGAAGATGGTGATTTTGATGCTTTGTTTATTTCTCCCTACACTATTAGTGATGATGCTTGGCTTATTGATTCAAGTCACTCCTACCATATGAATCCTCACAAGGAGTGGTTCAATTCATCTTCATCTTATGATAGGGGAGAATTTTTCCTTAGTGATAACAACATGAAGAAGATTGTTGGTAAGGGAAAGGTAAAGTTGTGTTTTAATGATGAAAGGGTTAAAATCCTTGATGATGTTTTACATATTCTAGGACTTACAAGAAATTTACTTTCAATATCCAAGTTGAATGATTCTGGAATGCATATGAAATTTGACAAATCTGGTTGTAGGTTGGTAAGAGGGATTTTGGCCATTTCTAAAGGATCTCAAATGGGACTTTGTTTAGGCTTAATGCCTCCACTTTTTGTAACTCTTCCAATGTAACTAGCACTGAAAATGCATGTATATTGTGGTACCATGGATTGAGTCACATAAGTGAAAATGGTCTTAACACCATTTTGAATAAAAATTTGGTTGATAGTATTTCTAATTATTCTATTGAAAAAAATGATTTTTGTGAGCATTGTGTGTATGGTAAAAAAAATAGATCATCATTTCCTAATGGAAATAATAAAGCTAAGAGATTATTAGAGATTATTAATTTGGATGTGTTTGGAATAGTGGATGTTGACTCTTTTCGAAAATCTCATTATTTTGTTACTTTCATTGATGATGTCTCAAGATACACCTGGATTTATTTCATGCATGCAAAATATAAGGTTTTCACTAAGTTTAAGAAATTTAAAGCCTTTGTTGATAAGCAAACATATTATAAGATAAGGGTGTTGAGATCTAACAATGGAGGTGAATATTTTTATAAGGAATTTGATAAGTTTTGTAAGCATGCATGTATTGTTCAGTAAAACACTACTCTTTATAGACCCCAAAAAAAGGGTAGCGGAAAGAATAAATCAAACCTTGATGGAAAAATATAGGAGCATGTTGAGTGGTACTAAGCTTGATAGATGCTTTTGAGAAGAAGCTGTAAGTATTGCATGTTATTTGATTAATAGATCTCCTTTTTCAACTCTTGTTGATAAAACTCTTTATGAAGTGTGGATAGGTAGAAAACCTTTTGTTTCACATTTAAGGGTCTTTGGTTGTGAGGATTTTGTTTATGTACCTCAAGAGAATCATTCTAAATTGGATCCAAAAGCACATAAATGCATCTTTGTTGGTTATAGTGAGAATGTAAAAGTTTATAAGCTTTGGAGTCCACTAACTCTTAAAATGGTTTTCTCCAAAGATGTGATTTTTAGGGATTTTAGAGCTTACCTAGGTGAAGAACAACCAAAGAAGAAAGATAAGACAAAAACAATGCACTTCTAGAAAAATATTGAGAAGTAGAAATATGCACATGTAGAAGAAAAATCAGATTGATTTGAGGATGGAGAAGAAGAGGTTTTAGAAAGTTCAGATGATGTGTAGGATGAGTATATAGAAGAAGAAGAGTAGCAAGAGCCCCTTACTCCTACCTTGAGATGGTCCACAAGACAACAAAATCCAGGTGATATGTATAGCCCATCTAATTACCATTGTGTATTTTATTTTTTGAGTATTGGTGATGAACCTAGATCCTATAGGGATTCTCTTTCTTCAGAAAAAAGTGAGTCTTGGATGCAGGCCATGCAGGAGGAGATGATGGATCTGGATAGTTTATCTTGTGAGTTTTCCCAAAGGAAGGAAGCCCATTGGTTGTAAGTGGGTATTTAAAAAAAAACTTGGTGCAAATGGTAAGTTAGAGTGGTACAAGGCCAAATTAGTGATCAAGGGAAATTCCCAAAGAGAGGGAATTGATTTCGGTGAAATTTTATTTCATGTTGTTAATTTAAATTCTATTAGATTCATGTTATCTATTGTTGCTACTTATGAATTTGAAATGGAGAAAATGGATGTTAAATTTTCTTTCTTACATGGGGATCTTGAGGAAGAAATTTATATGCAGCAACCTGGTGGTTTTGTTGTGAAAGGAAAAGAACACTTGGTTTGCAGGTTAAAGAGATATTTATATGGTTTAAAATAATCACTCAGGATGTGGTACAATTTTTTTGATGCATTTGCATTGAAGTCGGGTTTTGTTAGAAGCAAAGAGGACCATTGTGTTTATATTAAGGTTACTGATGATCAGATACTAATCATTGTCTTGTATGTTGATGACATGTTTATGGGTAACAACAAGGTGATGATTAGGGAGCTTAAGACTCAAATTTCTAGCATATTTGATATGAAGGATTTGGTGGCTATAAAATATATCCTTGGGATGGAGATTAGTAGGGATTAGTTTCACAGAAATATTTGATTAAGTCAAAGTAAGTATGTTGATACCATTTTGCAGAGGTTTAGTATGCATGACTATAAACGAGTAAATATTCCATTTTTTATTGGTACTAAGTTGAGTTTAGACATGTGTCTTGATTCTGATGGTGATTTTGAAGAGATTTCTAAAGTTCCCTATGCTATTTTCATTGGTATTTTGATGTATGCAATGGTTTGCACTAGACCAAATATAGCCCAAGAAGTGGGAGTCTTGAGCAAGTTTATTTCTAACCCTAGTAGAGAGCATTGTACTTTAGTTAAGAGGGTGTTTAGATATTTGTGTGGTACTTCTAATTACAGTTTGGTTTATCATGGTACTGATAATGTGGTTAAGTCATTGGACATACAAGGTTTTCTTTATGTAGATTGTGTGGGTTACTTGGACAGTAGAAGGTCCACTAGTGGCTATGTTTTTACTTTGTTTGGAGGTGGAGTGAATTGGATGAGTAAAAGACAACCTACAATTGCATTGTCCACCACCAAGGCAAATTATATGGCTGCTACACATGCCTCTAAGGAGGTGGTTTGGTTATAGAGACTTGGTAAAGGTATTGGTTTTGATTACAGGACAGTGAGGATTGGATGTGACAGCCAGAGTGCCATATGTTTAGCCAAAAATCCTATTTATCATGCTCTTACTAAGCATGTTGATGTTCAATATCACTTTTTATGAGAAATGATTGAGAATGGTAAGGTCTTGATTGAGAAGGTTGACACTTTGGATAATTTTGTAGATTCTCTAATGAAGCCAGTGACTACAAATAAGTTATCTTGGTGTAGGAAGGTCATGGGCCTTGATCAATGTACTTGATTATAATTTTTCTTTATTTATATTTCATGGATGTAATTGCAATGTATAATGCCAAGTGGGAGAATGTTAGGATAGGTGACATTATAATTGTAGACACCTAAATTAATATTGAATTAAATAAATACTTGTTATTTATTTAATTAATTTAAACTACTTCCCTTATCTTAATAATTAATTAAATATTTATTATTTATTTAATTAATTTCCCTATTACTTTTATCAATCACCTTTAATTAAATAAATCTACATTTATTTAATCAAAGCTCACCTTTATTTGCATTCCTCTAAAATCTCTAAACCTCCTTAAGTTAATTAATCCTTGATTAATTAACTTTATCCATCTTCTAATCTTCATTAGCCCATCCTCCAACATTTAACTCCACTCAAGTCAAATAAATGTATGGTTTATTAACTCTACCCACCTCATTAAATTAATTAATCCTTTATTAATTAATCTAACTCTCATGTATAGTAATTATTATCATTTTTCTCTAATTTTAAATTCACTCACCTCTCTCAAAGCTTGCCACATGGTGACAAGTGTCCTATCCTACCCCATACACTCTTCTCACACATGTGTGAGATCTCACCTACCCCCACTATCTCTTACACATTCTTACACAAGCCACTCTATGAGTCATCCTACCTCTTACACACTCTCTTCCCAAGGTGTTCTCACACATGTGTGATCACACCTCCCCATCACACCTCTTCCCTCTTGTGACACTTATCACAAGGCTAAGCCTCCACTCAACCTTGATCCAAACCCTATCTCTCTTTTAATCTCTTTCCTCCATCAACAATCAATCTTGGCCCTTGATTTATAGCATCTAATTTCTATAAGTGAGAGGCCTCCCATCCCATTTTCAACACATCTCTTATGCTAATGTCATGCTGCTAAAATATTGAGCAACCACATCCACTATCAACACTTGAGACAATCTACAAAATATGGGTGCATCTTGTGAGCTCAATCCATGAAGAGGAGGAGAGAAATGAAGGTATAATATTATTTGTGTATTTCCTTTATGCATTTTCATCCATTTTCCTTCTTAATTATTTTTCCTTCTTCATTTTGGCATGCCCAGGGGTTACCCCCCCTTTTCTAACATTTCGTCAAGTTTTGGTGAGTTTTGGTGAAGCGGTTGTCATTTTTGGGCTACAACTATGAATTTGTGCCTCCATTACACAAGAATGTGCCTCTGTTTTAGCAAAAGCATAGCTTTGTGCATAAAGTTGCACATGTGTAGCTGCCTCACAAAGTTACACCCATTTTGTGGCGCCCTTGCAATTAAGAATTACGCTTGTGTTTCTCCAAAAAATTTAATCATGTTTGACCTATATTTAGGGTTTTTTTACTTCTCAAGTCTTTTTTTGCAAGGTTTCTTCATTCTAACACTCTATTTTATAGGAGGAATCATCATTTTCATGCTTACACTAGGCCTTTTTAGGGTTTTCAAAGTTAAGGTTTTTTGCAAAGTTTCTAGGTCACCTAGGGTTTTACTTATTTTGAGATCTTTTGACCATATAATTTGACATATTTTAGAAAGATCTTTATGTTTTCAAGTCTTTGTATACTCGTCTACCTAACTCCTTAACTGGCCAGGCAAAAAAACCTTTTTTTTTACTCCCAGAGGCTATTTTATGGCCATGTCTATAAAGGTACACCTCTGTTTTAATAGAAGCACAAATTTGTGCATAAATTTGCACCTCTATCTTAGGGGTCATATTATAGGGTTTATTTAGGTTTTTTTTTCATCTAATCTTTGCATTTGAGTCATTAACCTCATTATCAAGTTGTTTCCTTAAGTGGTTTGATGAAAAGCATCATTTTTTTACCTTCACAACTTGTTTTTTTCCCATATCTGTAAAGTTGTGCCTCTATTTCAAAGAGTAGTGCCTCTATTTTAGAAAAAGCCCAGCTCTGTGCACAAAGATGTGAGTATGTTTCTAGGTGCATATTTTAGGTATTTTTTGTATCTAACCTTCATTTCTAAGTCATTACCTACATGATCAAGTTGTTTCTTGAATTGGGTTGTTGAAAAACATCATTTGTTGACCCCTTCAAGTTATTTTTTGGGCCTAACTATAAAGTTGTGCCTTTGTAAAAGAGAGTGGCACCTCTATTTGAACAAAAGTTTAGCTCTACTACAAAGTTACACCTATGTTTTAGATTGCATCTTTTAGGTCTTTTTCAGTTGTTTTCTTCATCTAATCTCTATTTTTGAGTTACTAATATGTGATGGAGGGGTTTAATGCTTTTTTAAGATAAAAATCATCAAATTTTATATTTTTTCTTATCCAAAAGAAATTCCTTTGGGGACTTCACCCCCAAACCCCTATTAGTAGGGGATCGCGTTCGTACCCCCACACCCCCTAACATTAGGCTAAGTGTACCAACCCCCATTGCAAAAAGGTGTCCCAAATTTCTATCATCGTCTTCATGCTAATATTGATTTTATGTGATCATTTTATCATCTAAACCCTTGTGGTGCAGCTTGAAAACTTTTTTCAAAGGAAAAATAATCAAACTACTAACATATTTCTTGTAGATTCGCTTGTTCAAGACTTTCTTTTTTTCTACTAATCTAGGCACATTTCATTTATTATGGTTAATTAACTTTGTTTGATGTGTCTTTGAGTGAGCGGTGTGTATGCTCTCCTCTCGCAACTAGTGTGATATTAAGGATCAAAAACATTACTTACTCTTTTTCTTTTGTTTTCATTGTTATCCCAAGGAACCCAATGTTGGTATGCTCTCCCCTTGCGCTTCATGTAGTATTGGGTGAACAAAAGCACTTGGATCATTCCTTTTAGGGGGATTGCCTAAGGATTTCATCACCCTAGGGGATGACCTCAACTCTCATATTTTGATGGAGTATAAAGAGCAAGAGGTGAATCAAAAGATACCTCTCTTGGAAGTGGAATCTTATCAATCTGGGCTTCCAAGAACTTTTTACCTTGGAGAAGTGAAGGTGGAGAGTGGGCTACCCTCTCCTCCTAGTTGTTTTACATCAGTCCCTTTCATCTATGGATTTTGGTCTCACCTACCCTTGGGGTATTTGGAGGACTCCCTAGTAGCCTTGTGTATCTTATATTAAGACCTTTTGACCTTAGCTTAGTGTGGCACAAGGGATGTGGATCATACCTTGAAGTTACTCACCATGTACTCCCTTAGGTTGAGATAGAAATATTTGAGTGAACTAAGATAGTTTCCAAAGAGAGAGAAGGTGTGTCCGTGGTGATATTGACCCTGTTTCACCAAATCTCTATCTATCTTCGTTCACGAGAAATGGTGTTCCACCTGAGTATCAAGGAGTATTAACTCCCTAGGGTGGTGGACCTACACTAAGTTATAATCCCACTTGAATAATTTTAGGCTTGTGCAAGTTTTTGGTGTGTCTTCTTGTGCTAAACCAGTGAATGCCTATCTTCCCTTTTCCTCCTAGCCACTTTGTTTGTTTTTGTTCATTTAGTTCTATCTCCTATTCAAGCAATAAAAACCTTCACCTCATCCCAAAAAATTCTTCTTATCCTAATCATCCTTCCACATCCTAATCATACCATATTTTCTATGCTAATCATCCCTTTTCATCTTAATCACAGGTTACTCTAATCATCCCATCCTAATCCTCTATCATCATCATCATTATCCCTCATAATCATCTTAATAATTCATAATTATCCTAACTATCCCCCTCCTAATCATCCTAATCATCCACCTTGTCCTAATGATCCCCTAATCTATACCCAATCCATCCCTAATCCATCATTTAGGACCCTAATCTTAATTTTTCTAATCCATTTGAGGTCCTAATCATCCTCCATAATCCACATCAAAATCCTTTATCCTTTATCCATCATCTTCCTTAATCCACATCCTTCATTATCTTCCTTAATCCAAATCCTTCATCATCATATTAATCCAATCCCCTTATCAACCTAATACTATTCCAACCAAGTCCTAATCTAATCCATCTATCCCTCATCAAAAATCAAACCATCCATTATCCATCTATCTATTTTAATAATACATCCAATCCCTAATATTTAATCAAAATCATCCTTTGAACATCAAAATTTGGCTAAGTATTTAGCCTCCTTCATACCCCATATCTTGTCATCATCATCAAAATCATCCACTCAAGGATCATATCCATAATCCACTATCATCCATTTCAAATCCAATTTCCCAATCAAAAATTAACACCTTAAGGTTGATTTCATCTTTAATCCAAACTTGCTTAAGATTGTTAGTCCATCTTAAGTATAGTTACCAAATCCATTCAATTCCCACTTAAGAACTTTTCCTATCTTAAGTAGAAATAAAATCCAATCAACTCTAGCTTATAACATTAGTCCATTTTAAGTATAGAGAATCAGCCTTAATCAAATCAAATCATTTAAGGTCTTGACATTTGATGCCAAGTCTAATACCATTCTCCATGTTCATCCTCGTGTCTTATTCTAATCCCTCATCCATTCCTAATTCATCATCATAACTTCCATCCTCATCCAAAATCAATCCCAAAATATCCTCTTCCTATCAACCCTCCACCACGTCTAACCACCTAACCTACCATTCATCCAACCTAATCTATCCTAATCCACCTTCATCCATTCCAACCAACCCCAATCATATTGATGGTGATGAGGATATCCTTGTTGACCAACCTGTATATGATCCCTTTAATGATGAGTATTGTGGATCACCTTGAATCCATTATCATTAGATGAAATTCTCCAAGCTTCCACCAATTACCCATCCAAATTTCTCCTCAAATATCACCCACATCCTTACCACCCATGTCATCCCTATCCACCACCATTGATTTTATCCTTACCCACTACTTCAATTATGATATGGATGCCATGCTTAGATATCTCCTCGACATTGGTGCTCAACTTCCATCCTCCCCATCTCCATCCAATCCCAATCCATCCCCTCTTTCTTATACTTCCCCTTCCTTTAACAAGGGAAACCAAGCCTCTCACCAAAATTTCCTTCCAACCCCATCCACATCCCAAATCCCTATCTCCAAATTCTATTCAAGGTCCTCATCCTCATCATCAATTTTCTATTCCATGGGAGCTTCCATCTCTTATTCCACTTGTTCATCTCTCACATCCCTAAAATCCACATCACCCCAATCTTACCAATCCACATCATCCCATGTCTCTCATAATAATTTCCTTTAAGGACTATTTGCAAAATTCTCTAATTCCCCAAGCAAAAATATTTTTTTTGCAACTTTACCATGTCATGCGTCCACCTTCATCACCTCCACATCAAGATAAACCCCCAATCCCCTAAATATCATGAACCTCTTTTCATTCCACCTATCCAAGTTAACCAACCTTCTTCACCCATCATATCATTCACATCAAATGAAATATTTCCATCTCCTAATCCAAAGCATGCTAACATAGATTCTCCTCTATATAGAGATTAAGTAACCCCTTCTCCTCCATCACATGATCCCCTTCCATCTCATGATCCCATTTCCAATCAAGAACAACATATCCCTTCCATCCCATCCAATGGTACCTATCCATTTCAAGAGAAATATATCCATTCATCCCCCTCTCATAATCCCCTCTCACCCACTTAATCTAATGACATCTTTCCATGTCAAGATCAAATTACCTCTTCCACTCCATTGCATTATTCCTCTCTAAATCAAGATCAAAGTACACCTTCCACCCCATCTAATGATCCTCTCCCCTCTCATGATCAAAATAACTCTCCTACTCCATGTCATGATCCCCTTCCACCTCATAACCAAGAGCACACTATACCATCCACCCCATTCCATGATCCTATCCTAATTCAAGATCAAACCATCCCTTCATCTTCATGTCATAATCCTAATCCTCCACAAGATCCCACCACCCCTATCCAATCTACCCATGAACACCATAATTATCAAATTGGTTCCTCCACCTTCATCCAAGCTAGTTTACTCCAAGAACCTATTATTCTTTCCACGTCATATCCCCCTCAAAATGGACTCACATGTTGCTTCCAAAACAATAAGTATCCCATGTTGGAAAAATAATTTTTCAATCCATGCATTATCGAGGCAAAGGGTTAGGCCTTCATGAGCAAGGCATATTATAACCCTTATATAAAAGAAAATCCTAATTATCATGACCTTGGCTATAAGGCTCTAGATGTTGGCACTCCTTTCACCCATCCTAAATCCAAAATTCCTCCATATAAACCCAAATATCCACATTCCCTATCCTCCAAATCTATCGCGAGCCCTTATGTTCCAAATCCCAATCCTTTATCACGTCCATATATTTTAGGTTCCTATGTCCCAAAACAGATCCCTTCATCCCCTCCATCTATTTTGGTTCCTTACATTCCACTACCTAGCATTCCTATTCCAAAATCCCATTATCATTTCTATACATCTTCTCGTATCCCTCATCAAGATCAACAAAGGTACACACCCTTCAATCCCTTCCAAACTACTACTTGCACCAACCCATCCATAATACATTCACATCATTCATATCAATCTGCCAATCCCATTGCTCTTGGAAGTAATTTGGATGTCAAATCTCAAATATACAAAGCCAAAAATCCACAAAAAACAAAGGAGATCAACATGTCCCATCAAAAAGACATGTGAAATCAAAGAAAAATACGATCCAAAATAAATAAATAAATAATCCCAAAGGCCACAAATTCCCATTATCAAATTCAAAAACCATATGGATTCCAAAAATACTAATAGAATCAATGCATCCCAAAAAAAAATCAAAATTGGCATCCAAACTTGCTTATCCAAAAGATCCATCCAATTATAAGTCCCTTATCCCATCTAATAATTCTTCATCACCCCCATCCATTTTGGGTGCTTATGTCCCAAAACCTACACCCACTCCTCCATCTAAACCTCTAAATTCAAAATCCACTTCACATCCACAATTCCATTGGACCATTCAAGGTGTGTGCTAGTGTTGATCTTTCCAACATTCACATCCACTCATCCACATATCTTACACCAACCCATCCATTATCCAACATCCATTTTCCATCCTTACATCCCTCTTATCCAATAATTTTCATAAATCCATATCCCTCTCCACCTTTCAATCAATTTTATCCTCCTTACCATCATTCTACCAATGCCTATGAGCATAATAACACATAATAAATGGATACTATCTATGAAAATAGATTCTTGAGTCCTTCCTTCCATCCCCTTTCACTCTACACTTGGGGGAAAGCTTCATCCATATCACATCGTATCCACATCCTCCACTATCATTCATCATCTATCCATCATCCTATCTAAATCCATCCCCCCTTTTTTTCCTAGACTTTGATCTTGACAAGTCTAAGGATCTTCATAATCACCATGTATCCTATCCTATATCCCTCATCCTATCGAAATTCATCTTACCTTCTAATTTTTTATCTTGATGGGGATCCTATGGGTCACATATCCATGCATCAATCTTATCCATATCATCCATCCCACATCCCTTATCTTATCTCCATCCCCCCATCCTATCCGATTCACCCTCTCTTTTCACCCTTGATCTTGATAAAGCTAGGGATAAAATATCCATGCATGCTTTTGAAAATGTAACCTTTACTCCTCTACCATTCATATCCCTTATGCACTATCCTTCCATCCAATGCCACTATCCTTCCATCCATGATTGCACTACCTCTAGTGTGAGGTATCTTGGTCCTTTGCAACTAGTCCTTGGAGATCCATCCTCCTATCTTTCATCCACTATCCTCTTATCTACCATCACCTATCTTTCATCTACTAAATCCATTTATCTCCTATCCACACAATCCATTTATCCTTACATCCTTTTCCTAAGACTTGGTTCTCCCTTGTCATTGGATGCCATCCATTCCTCTATCCTAATCATCCTATCCTTCATCCAATCATATCTTATCCAATCCATCTATAATTTCAATCCATCCATCCTAATCCAATCCAACCAAATGAAATCAATCATAATCCATGCAATCTAACTTGAAATTTATCCCATCATCCATAAGAAATCCATGGTCTTAATCCAAATCAACTGATAATCCATTGATCCACTTTAATCCATTATCATCATAGGGATGTATCATTCGAAATCTAAGTGTTTTTCTTATCGTTAACAACACAATCCTTGGGGTATGCATGGTTCTTATCATTAACCTTTCTATCCTTATCATCATCATCACCAATCCATCAATCCACCCATCAATCAATGTTTAGCTTGACTTGGAGCATAGTCCTTGTTTTCTTTGGTTTATGTGCATGCTTGATTGTTGCTTGTGAGTATTATCATTGTGTGTACTTATCATTGTATTTTGCACTCTATTTCCACAGGGGCATCATGGTCTTCCATATCATGGTACTATAAGGCATATGTTTGCACTTGACCTTTTTTATCACTTACTTGGCACATTGTCATCTTGGTTCCTTATAGCTTGGTGCATAATTTCAAGTACAATATCAAATCTAGGTTGCTCTTGTCATTTTGGCATGATGATCATCCATCCTCCCTCTCCATCCACATCTTCATCATCCTTATCTTCTCCCATCCATCCTTATTTAGTTCATCCTTCCATCCTTCATCCCCTAGTATTCTTATCCATTTCAAGAGCACACCCATGTTCTTTGAACCTGCATGTCCTCTCGAGGGGGCATATCACTGCCTCCTTGTCATCCTTCATCATCCTCACTAGTGACTAGGGAATTATGCCACTAGTCCTTATCCCTTTCCTACCCACTATATTTTATTCTTCTTTGAAATGATGTTACTTCTCTTAGTTGCAACATCATCTCAAAGAAGGGAAAAATGTAGACACCTAAAATAATATTGAATTAAATAAATACTTGTTATTTATTTAATTAATTTAACCTAATTCCCTTATCTCAATAATTAATTAAATATCCATTATTTATTTAATTAATTTCCCCATTACCTTTATCCATCATCTATAATTAAATAAATCTACATTTATTTAAATAAAACTCACCTTTATTCATATTCCTTCAAAATTCCCTAAACCTCATTAAGTTAATTAATCCTTGATTAATTAACTTTATCCATCTTCTAATCTTCATTAGCCCATCCTCCAACATTTAACTCCACTCAAGTCAAATAAAAGAGAGATTGGTAGTTCTCCTTTCATGATAATTTATGGAAGGGAAGCAAGGTTACCATTATCATTGGAGTTTCCTTCCCTTGAGTTGGAATATCAATTGGATTTAGAAGAAAATGATGCTATGGCAGTAAGGTTGGCTAAGCTCTTGGAACTGAAGGAGACAAGGAAAAAATCTATGCAAGTCATGGAAACACATCAAGCATGGGTCAAAAGGAATTTTGACACAAAGGTGATTCATAGAGTGTTCCAAGAGGGAGATCTAGTGTTGAAATGGGATGCAAACAGAGCTAAAGATGGAATACATTCCAATTTTGATGGCATTTGGAGTGGTCCATATGTCATCACTAGCTGCAAGGAGGCCAATGCATTCCATCTTTCTAGGTTGGATGGTGAGATTCTCCCGATCTCAATAAATGGGATTCATCTCAAACCTTATTTTTAATAAGTTTTGAGTTTTCATATACATATTGTAAAAAAAATTTCCATAAGTGCTTTTGCAAACCTTGCATTCTCCTTAAGGGAATGTATGTTCTAGTTTTCCAGCATTAAATAAGTGCATGCTTGCACATGTTTTGTTTTTCCCTTGGGAGGCCCAATTTTGTAGATCCCCTTTCATGACTCTATGCCCAATGGACTAATACAGCCCCTGGATTCAATGATTAGTAGGAAATCATCCCACATAAATCACCAAAAATGTTGACATATTTTATGTCACCCTTGGATGCACATCATTTATATCTTATCAAAGAGATTCTTTGTGTGCATCCTATTGAAATCCATGATTTTTTTGATAAATTTGGGTCTTTGAGGTTTTGAAAATCCTCAATTGTGTCTGATTAGGGTTCTGAACTTGCAAGATAGGGCTTTCAAAACCCTTATGTGCTTAAACCCTAAACCCATGAGCCTTGCGTGCACTTTGTTATAAAATCATGTTGACCTTTTGCACCTAGTTAGTCTTGCATCCCTAAGTTAAAAGCGTTAATTTTCCCATTCTTCATTTTACCTATGCAACCCCTTCTTTATGAACAACTTTAAGGAACATGCTATTTCCACCGCTTAGGTCATT
>VDFB02014280.1:0-24259 GCA_007258455.2 Sequoia sempervirens
CAACAAAGAAGCAACCACATCTTCCATCTTGAAAGTGGTTTTCGTGCTCCAAATCACCATCACTAAATGATCCCAAGAATCTGGAAAAGAACATAACAATAGCATACAACGATCTTCATCATCAATTTTCATGCTCACAGATGTTAGAATCGAGCAATCAATATAAACGGACTTATTTTTATCGCTAGATGCCCTCTTTCTTCCATCTTCAAAGAGTATAACTTCTTCCTTAAGAACATATTATTCACCAAGGACTTACCCTGATAGATATCTCCAAGCTTCTTCCACAAGGAAGATGCAGTCTTTTCTTCATGAACATTCAAGAGAACAGAGTCTGCCAAACAGAGTCTTATCAACCCTTTTTCTTTTTTGTCTGCGAGGTCCCAATCTTCTTGCTTCATGCCAGAAGGTTTCGTTCCAGACACAGCAAGCCAAATATCTTGACTCACCAATAGGTCTTCCATTTTAAGTTTCCACAACTCAAATTGTTGCCATTGAATTTCTCAATTTCAATCTTTCTTGATGTGCTTGCCATCTTAATCTATAATTTAAATTACTAAACTTCTACAAGACTCCCACTGAATAGGATTGACACAAAAAATCCAACCTACCCACAAGGATAACACAACTAGTTGGGCTCTGATACCACTTGTAAGGAAAGACTATGGATGTGGAACAAGCTTTCCTAATGTCAAAACTCAAAGAAGAATGTGGATATGACTTTAAATTTTACAATTAGAGTTCATTAAGATGCACATGAAGGAAATAACAAAATAGAGAAATAAACTCAAACAAAATTGACACCAGATTTACGTGGGAAAACCCTTACTGGAGAAAAACCCACCACACCAAAGAAAATAACTTGTATTATAGTAATCGAATTACATACAAGTTATAGAATCTCCTTTCAGATGACAATATTACAGCAACAACATTTCCCTTATTAACCTTGTACAGAACAACACTGTTACAATGCTCTCAAAACAACATACAATGAAATTCACTAACAAATCATTCGATCATCCAACCATTTAATTCTCGAACCTTTTCACAGTTACAATACGTTGATATGTATAGCAACAACCATGGATCAAAACATTCTCTGTACAATTGATTTAGTTCAACTTCCTCTGTTGAACAACCGTCGAACTTCCCAGGCATTCAAAGGGCCTCCTTCCAAGTCAACAACATCCTCTAGTTAACAACTTGCATCTTAGAAATTCATCAAGTATGTGCTCTTTACCTTACACCGCGCTACCAATGCGTAGTCAAAAGGCTCCCACGAGGTGGCGGTAACTGTGCTACCTTCGAATAGGTTGAGGGATCTCGAGGTATGGCGATAACTGCTCTATTGCCGGATAGTCAACAGGCTTCTGTGGTATGGCGGTATACACTACACTACCACTACATGACCAATGAACTCCTGCGGTATGGAGGTAACCACCACACTACCGCTTGATAGATGACAGGCTCCCACAGTATGGCGGTAACCACTCTACTGCTACACATTTAGCGAGCTCCTGCAGTATGGTGGTAAAAGCATAAAAAAAACACTTAAGAAACTTTGTTCCTTGGTGATAGTGTCAGGGTTTCTACTAGTGAGTTTGAGACACATATTCTCAACACACCTTTGCAATATACAATTCAAACATTGGTGAACACACCTTCCTCTGTACAATGATCCAACTGACCAAATTTTGAATGCAACACCTCTAAACACTTCTGGTCAGCATATCTGAACCACACAAGCATATCTTCAACCTAGAAGAAATGCAGAGCCAAACCAAAACACTACTCTATAACATAAAACACCACTATAACACACTATTTCCTCTTTTTATTCAATTTTCTCAAAAGCACTTCGAAACCAAGCACCCGAAACATATCATCAACATCTTCAGTACTTCCTCATCACTATCAAGCCAACTGCAAAATAACAACTCAACCATTCATCCATAAACAAAAGCTTATCAAAGCAACACTAGATGTTGACACTAGTAGATTACTAATGACAACATAATGAAACTAATCAAAGTATCATCAGAGACAACACCAATTGTACATCCTTGCCACAAAATCCTTCTCATACAGTTGACACCAATGACAACACCAAAGCTTGTTGACACCAATGACAACCTAAAAGTTTGTTGACACCAATGACAACACCAACTACACATACTTGGAACAATCTCCTCCTTTATCATTGATGGAAACACATGATGTGAAAAAACATCAACAACAAACACAACACTGATCCTCAATACTCTGCTTCATACCAACTCATTATCTCTTTCTTTACTTTCTTTCACATGAACCTATCCCCTTTTCTCAATTGAACATTTTTCACATTTCTCTCTTCCCCTTTGACATCAATGACAAAGGATAAAATATTTTCATCACTAATTCTCCACCTTTGAAATTAATCATATTGTTCACTACTGCTTTGGAACCTCCTTTCCTTTACTGCTCTGCATACTCCCCCTTAGGAGCACACACCAAACTGCATCAATTAGCAACTATTGCACAATGACAACTTTCAGTCATCATCCTTATTGCAATAACCAATAATGCTACTGCCTACTCCCTTGAGAGGTAGCCACCAACACTAGTCCATACTAAAGAATGAATTTTGAGATCCACTAGACTAATGCATCTTCTTATGCATCTAGTTCAAAGGAGGGGCAATAACCCCCAACTTCTCCTAAAGATACACAAAATATCCTTACGAAGAACTTTAGTGAATATGTCAGCAACTTGATCCTTCATAGGCACATATTCAAGTTTCACTTCATTCTCTACAACCTTCTCTCTCAAAAAGTGATACCAGATTGAGATATACTTTGTCCTTGAATGCATTACCGGATTCTTTGAAATATTATTGATAGCACTTGTATTATCACATAAGATAGAAATTTCTTCATCATATACCACCCTGATATCCTTCAATGTTTTCCTCATCCACAAATATTGTGTGCAACAAGATGCTACTACAATATACTCTTCTTCTATAGTAGATAAAGACACTGAATCTTGTTTCTTACTTAGCCATGAAACCAATTGCATCTAAGAAAGAATGCACCACCACTTGTACTTTTCTATCATCTACACAACCAGCCCAATCTGCATCTGTGTAAGCACTTAGAATTCTAGAATATATCAGACCAAAGCATACACAATAGTCAACAATCTACTCCAAACAACCTCTCTACACACAAGTAAGCAAGTATGCGGCAAGATTATTTTACAAGAATACCAACAAGCACAACAAACAAAAGATAATGATCAATGCCCCATTCCTTTCTCTCTAAATCATTTTGATATACATCATTGAGAGGTCATTGAAATGGGTCATTAAGATAAATCTAAAGAAAAGATCAAAGATAAATAGTTAGTGTTATCTATATCTCTTGCCAGTTTAGTTATAGCTAAGGTCATTTCTGATATTGATGTCCATCATAGGAAAGATTCATCCTAGGAAATGTCGATCAAATGTTTTTATTAGGGTGAGGTGTTTGATAAGCCGTTGATACCAACTTCACTGACTCATTTACCTATGATCTAGACTTTAGATTTTGACACTTAGGTTTTCACTTTATGACTTGCGATACTTGCTTTCTATTTGTTTTGCCAAAGGTTGAAGGTGACGATTGATTTATTATGGGTGAAAGCGAGATGGGATGGATGGTTTTGGGTTTTATGGAATATTTCAATGTTTTGGTATTTTTGAAGATGTTTTGAGGTTGTCTTTGGTATTTTTAAAAGTTTATGTGAATGTTTATGTGTTTCAGATTATTTGAGGCTATTTAGGGTTTTCTTAATTTTCAAATGTTTTTATGTTTTTCTAAATTTTCAAATGTTTTTGGAGTTTTGAGATTTTGCAAATGTTTTAAGGCTTTTTTGATATTTGAATGTTTAGGGGTTTTCCAAGTTTTGACCAAGAAGCTAACCTAAAAGACTATTGTAGGGGCCTCGAGGGCTGATCAAAGATTAGCCTTGCCTACGTTATACATGCAGAGACCATGTAGTTTGATTGACTTGACTTATTTTTGATTAGATATTAATAATTGATGGAATGTCAGTTTATTATGACGAGCTCCTAAAGACTAACCTAGGGTGTCTTGAGGGCACATTAATGATGGCCTCACCTACATTCAAGCTCAGAGACTCATAATTCAACAGGGTACTGTTTTTGGATTTGATTTTTTGATGTTCAACCTTTTTAGGGTTTTTGATATGTTTTGGATGTTTTGGATTTTGAATTTACAATTTTTTGAATGTTTTTTGGATTTTAGCTATACAGGATTTTGATGTTTTTGGATTTTCGGCTATACAAGATTTTGCAAATGTTTTTGGATTTTCTGATGAACATTTTATTAATGTTTTTAGGATTTTCGGTGAGATTTCTAATAACCTTTAAGATATATAAGAACCTGATCCGATCCAAGACAAATTTCCCCCAGCGCGATGCAACAAACTACTTCGATATAGGCAGGACAAATTAACCTTTAGAATATGCCAAGTAGTACTAGAGGGGAATACGATACTTCATAATATCAAGCTATGATATGGACATGGATGGGTGATGGAATAAATAGGATGAATGGTGCGATGGAGTGATGCAATGCAAAGTAAGATAGGATAAAGAGCCAAAGGTGGATGGAGGTGCCTTATTTATGCAAGGTGCTTGTTTGCTTGGTTTTCACCAAGGTACTTGCCCAAAGTGCCACTGAAATGGTTTTCACTAGAGGACATTTTTTTCTTTACTATTTTCAATCCTTTTTCTCATTTTTTTGGATTTTGATCATTTTATGATTTTTTTGTATTTTAAGATTTACACCCTTCAAGCTTAGGCATAAAACTTTTTAAGATACAAGTTGTTGGTTGGTTCCTACAAGGGTTCACCTTCAGGTGTTGACAATTGATATGCTCCTAATCCATAGCTTGTCATTACCACAAAGGGACCTAACCAGTTAGGCTCAAAATTTCCTTTACTGTCTTGATCTGAAAGATTTTTCTGATTTTGCTTAAGAACAAGATCCCCTACCTAGAAAGACTAAAACTTGATCTTCTTGTTATAGTTTCGTTTAAGTTGGTTTTGATATGCTTGCAAGTGATTAAGGGTGTCAAGGTGACACTCATCCAATAATTCTAGCTCATTTAGCTGAGATACTTTGTATTCTTCATCAATGATTAGGTTTTGTAGTGAAACTCATAGTGATGGAAGCTCAACCTCAATAGGAAAGATGGATTCTGATCCGTAGACCAAGGAGAACTGGGTTGCACCTGTTGGCATGTGGATACTAGTTCGATAGGCCCAAAGGGAGGGATTTAATTGCATATGCCAGTCACAACCAACTTCATTGACCATTTCTTTAGTAATTTTAGAATGGTATTGTTTGTAGCCTCAACTTGACCATTGCCATGGGGGTAATACGGGGTAGAGAATTGATGTTGGATGTTGAATCTTTGACATAGCTCTTTCACATCCTGATTCTTGAAGGGTATTCCATTATCTGAGATAAGGGTTTGCGAAACACCATGCAGATAAGGTAATTCAAGATAAACTTGGCAATTTGCTTCCCCATTATGTAGGTCATTGAAGTGGCTTCGACCCACTTGGTAAAGTACTTCGTGGTTGTTATGATGAACTTGTGGCCATTAGATGAGGTTGGAGTGATTTTTCCTATGAGGTCAATCCCCCACTGCGAGAAAGGATAAGGTGTGATCATTGGTTGCAACTTTTGAGCTGGAGCATGAATCAGATCTCCATGTTGTTGACATTAGACACACTTCTGCACATATTGATGAGCTTCTCTTTCCATGGTTGGCCAATAGTACCCCATCCTCAATAGTTTCTTAGCTAAAGTCATACTGCCAGAATGGGAACCATATATGCCATCATGTAATTTTGTTAAAGTGATCAAGGCTTCCTCTTGGTTAAGACATCGTAGTAATGTCCCTTAGATGCTTTGGCAGTAAAGGGTATCACCTAGGATCATGAATTGGGATGCCTTTTTAACAAAGGTATTTTTAAGGTTGGATGTGATATTGAATGGGAGGGTTCATTTGCTAAGGTAGGTGAATATGTCATGATACCATGGGGAACCAGGACCAACAATGATGCACGCAAATTTAGATTTTGGGATTTCAAAAGTTGGTACGAGAAGTTGTTCTACCAAGAATTCACATTGAAGGACGTTGTGCGGCATGTTTAATAAGGATCCAATTGTTTCCATAGCATGTGCTACTTGGTTATTCATGCAAGGAATCTGCTCAAAAGTTATATCAATGAAAAGGTCCTTGATATTTTCTACCATCTTCTTGTAAGGAGTGAGTTTATCATCCTTAGTTTGGTAGTTGTCATTGACTTGGTTGATAACTAGCTATGAATCTCCATATACTTTCATTTCTTGTATCTGCCATTGAATTGCTATCCTTAGACCTATGATTAGGGCTTCATACTTAGCTATTTTGTTAGTACATGGAAACGATAGCCGATATGACTTCAGAATGTAATCACCTTGAGGGGTGATAAAGAGAATACCCACCCCTGATCTATGTTGTGTGAACGATCCATCAACATACATTTTCCTTTGATCTGTTAGATTGACAAGGAACACTGATCCATCGGGGAATTCAGATATCAATGGATTCTCTGCATAGATAGGTGCTTCTGCCAGTTGCTACATAATCACTTTCCCTTTTATTTCCTTGCGCTCCATTTACTCTATGTCAAATTCAGTCAAGATCATCACCCATTTGGCCATTTTCCCAGTAAGAGTTGCTTTGGACAATAGGTATTTCAGTGAGCCAACCTTTGCAATAAGCTTGACTTGGTGCGACAATGTGTAGTTTCTAAAATTTTGTGAATAAAAAACCACTACTAAGCATTCTTTCTCAATGGATGAATAGTTCATTTCATATCCCACCAAGGTCCTACTGATGTAATAAATATCTCTTTCCTTTCCATTTTCATGATGTTGTGCTAGAAGATCACCTAATGCTGTTGATGTTGCTGAGATATACAGGATCAATGGTTTGTTCAATATTGGTGGCATGAGCATTGTAGTTGTCAATAGATAGTACTTGATCTGTTGGAAAGATTTATCACACTTCTCATCCCACTTGTAAGTTATTCCTTTATGGAGAAGGTGTGAGAAAGGGTGAATTTTATCTAATAACTGCGCTATGAACCTTCTGATGGACTGCAATCTTCCTTGTAACCCTCTCATTTGCTTTGAAACGTTTGTGGTGGTTCCATGTCAAGGATGGATTTTAATTTCGTTGGATCAATTTCTATCCCTCTTTGTGAGATGATATAACCTAGGAGCTTCCCTAATGTAACCCCAAAGAAAAACTTTTTTGGGTTTAGTCGTACCTTATACTCTTCGAGTCTGTCGAAGATGGGTCCCAAGACTTGTATGTGCTCACTCCTTTTCATTGATTTTTCCAAAATATTGTCAACATAGTCTTTGACTATTTTGTGGATCATGTCATGAAAGATAAGGTTCATTGCTCTTTGATAAGTTTCTCCCGTGTTCTTTAGCCCGAATGGCATTATGTTCCAACAATATGTTCCCCATGAAAAAGTGAAAGCAGTTTTCTGTTGATCCTCAGTGATCATGATTTGATTGTAGCTTGAAAAACCATCCATGAGTTATAACATTTCATGCCCTGTTGTTAAATCCATGATGAGGTCAATGTTAGGAAGAGGGAAATCATCCTTCGACATGCCTTGTTTAAGCCTATGAAATCTGTGCATATTTTGATGCCCCTAGTGGGTTTAGAGACCGGTACCAGGTTTGAAACCCACTCAGGATAATCTATCGGTCGGATAAATCTAATGTCAAGAAGATTTTGTTACTCAAGTTTGACCAAGAGGGCTATTTGATGATGCATCTTCCGTAGTTTCTACTTCACTGGCTTGCCCTCAGGGTATACTGTTAAATCATGCAAAACCACTTCTGGTTCAAGCCCTGACATATATGTGTATGACCATGCAAAGTTTCCTCTTCACTCTTTCAGGAATGCTGCTAGGTTCTTATGTTCTTCATCCAACAAGGATTCGGCATAGAAAGTGATCTTTGGTGCCTCTTATGTTCCTACATTGACTGGTATGGAATTTTCCACTAGAACTGATGACTTCTCTGGATGCATTGCACTAAGGGGGAGATTGAATCCCTCGTCCTTGGGCACCCTAGAGAAGTTTTCACCCCAAATGCATCCTTTCTTTTTACTATTTTAGGATCAATGAGTTCCACAGTGTGGTTTTCACTCAAAGATCTACATGTTAGTTGCATGTTGTCCATTTTGCAACTGAAGGATTCAATTGTCTCCCCATAGTATGCCCCTATGTCTAGCTCTATATCAAAACCAGCTTTATGATCTGCCCAAGGTAAGTTGTTACAAATTCCCATGAACTCTGGGATTGCTTCCTCGTTTTCAAATAAATCTAGAATCAGTGGTCCTCATTGGTCTAGGTCAATGAGTTGTGAGTATAGTAGGCTTATTTCAGTCTGTTGATCGCTCAGAGCAAAGGATGTTGTGGATATCATGAAGAGGGAGTTATTCTCAAATAGGTTAGCAACATCAAGGGGGGAGTCATCTAAGGTTGTATAACATGATGTAGGTAATCAAGAGGAAGCCTCAACCTGTTTAGCGGAAGTACCCTTTCCAGCAACGGTGACCTTGCTAGTAGTACATCCTAAACCGAGATTCTTTGGGCGTCTCTCAGAAACATTGGATTCTAGAAAGCCATTATCATTTTGTCCTAGTTTCTCATTCTTGTGGTACCCCCATCCTTTCATTAGCTACAAACCTTTGTTATCATCTTCCATGGGAAGGACAGGGACGGGTCATTCATCTTGATAGAGCAGTTTAGAGACATATTCTTCATTGACATCTTTGTTGTTCAATTCCCCCCACTTGGTGAAGGTGGTAGCTACCATCTTGATTGTTTCAGGTGCTTCATTGTTAGATGTGGGTTTCCCATGGGATTTGGGAGAAAGAGGTAGCTCTCCCAACACAAAAGTATCCTTCATTAGTTTATAGTTTCCACAACTATCATCCTGGATCACTACTTTGATATTGGGAATGTTCTACACAATGGGTGCTTTTGTTTCAAATGTAGATGCAAGGGATGGTGGGTCAATAAATGAGGAGGATGGTGTAGGCCCTTCATCATTTTTAGGGATCTGGGGTATCTTGTAAAACTTGGCCTCAAGGTTCCTGCAGTAGTAAAAAGGCTTTGGATCTCCATGGATGGTAACTTCTCTTCCCTCAAAAGGAAACTTCACACATTGATGGTAGGTCAAAGCTACAACTTTTAGGGAATGGATCCATGGTCGGCCAAGCAGGATATTGTAGGGGAGATCAAGGTCTAACACTTGGAATGTAGTCTCTACAATGATAGGTCCCACTTAGATGGGTAGTGCAATGATGCCTTGTGATACCTGCTCTTGATCATCATATGCTTTTATGGTGGCACTCTTTGTTTTATCGATAGTATCCTCTGAATAGCCCAAGTTTTTGATTAATTGAAGGGGGAAAATATTTAGACCAACACCTCCATCTACTAAGACTCTTTTAACCTCGTTCTTATGAATAATTACCTCAAGATGCAAGGCATGATTATGAGATGGTTGTGATGGTAGGTCTTGTTCTGTGAAGGTGAGAAGATGATTAGTGATATGCCTGACCATAGCTTGAAACTATTTTGTATCAATATCCTCGAGAACGGATGATGAACACAAAGTGTTCTCTAAGATTTCCCTATGTGCGGGGGATAGCCTCAATAGTTATAAGATAGAAATTTGTGTGGGGGTCTTCTTAAGCTAATCTAGGAGATTGTACTTGTTGGGGTTTGATGTAGGCAAAGTAGGTTGTGCCCTAGATTGAGATGGGACTCCTTGGATGGTGACTTTGCCACGTCGTGTGGTGACTCCACACTCCACACTAGGCCCTTTGATGGTAACAACAGTGATGACACTATCATAGGAATCAATCACATTGGAATAGGTATGCTGCACGTTTGTGTAATATTTAGCTTTACCAGTGTTGTTTCCTTTGCTATGATTTGGCATAGGGTTTATGTATATCTTAAGATCCTATTTTCTGGCTGGTACCTCAACATATATGGATTCACTCACTATAAGATCTTGGATAATATTTTTTAGCCTCATATAGTTTGTTGTTTTGTGTCCATTGATTTTGTGAAAGTCACAAAGATCATTCTCATTGTACCAGGGTGGTTTATCCTGTGGTTCTTGGTAGTTTTCGAAATTGGGAAGTGTTATCAAGTTTGAATCTACCAATTTCTTCATGATGGTTTCAATAGGTTCTAACAATTGTGTGTACCTGCATTTCAGATAGTTGTTTTTGTTGGGAGTTTGTTGTTCTTGCATTTCGATGTTGTTTATCTGATTGTTTTGTGATAGTGTTGTTTGTTGCACAGTTGGTTGAACATTAGCTATTTGATTGTTGTTTGGCCTAGGAGCACTTAGGACTACCTTAGCATCTACCATGCCATCATTTGTTACGTTCTTATTCTTAGCCCAGACACAAGGCTTGTCATTGGAACTGGTTGATGGGCGATTATCTTTGTAGTCTTGAGTATTTCCTTGTGAGATTAGAGCTCTCTCGATGTTAAGGGATCTAGGGACAAGCTCGTCATAAGAGGTAATGTAGTGCATCTTCAAATGGAAGGATAGATCTGAATCTAGATTTTCTATGATGATCCCTACTTGTTTCTCATCGGAAATTGGCCACTTTCTCTTACTAGCTCTCTATCTCCATCTGTGCAAGAAATTGACAAAAGATTCTCCTTTTTTTGTTTGAGAGTGTATAACTCTTCTAGGCTTACGTCCATGTCGAGGTTAAAGGAGAAGTGATCTATGAATTTATCGACGATTTCTTGGAATTTTTTGATACTTGGAGGCAATTGAGAATACTAGTCGATGGTTGGGCCTGTCAAGGTTCATGGAAAGAGACGCATCAAATAGGACCCATTGTAGGCGACCATCATACACATGACATTAAATTATTTAACATGGTCCACAAGAATTCCTCTTCCTTTGTATTTAATGGGGACTTCAAAACTAGGAGGGAATGGTACCATTACAATGTTTCAATCGAATGGATACATGCATAGGTTTTGCGTATGGGGCTTCTTCATCTTGACCATTCAGATATCCTACATTTCTTGTGTTATCGCCTTAAGTTGTGATGCTATGTCATCTTGAGGGTTTGGTGGAGGAACATGCACTACATATGGTGGGATGGTAGATGGATTGTATGTGGGATTTAGATATGATGGGGTGTTATATGGTGTGTATGGTGGTGTAGGATATTGTGAAGGTGATGATGGTGGAGGAGTATATGTTCCTAATGTGTTCGTATTGACAATATTCTATTAAGGATTATAGTAGGAACCTTGTTTTTGTTGTTGTTGGGCATATTGTTGAGCCACAAGGGTTGCTTGTTGGGCTTGTTGTTGTTGTTGGGCTACTATGGCTGCTTGATGTTGATGTTGTTGTTGTTGGGCTTGCTGTTGTTGCTATGTTGCTAAGGTTGCTTGTTGTTGTTGTTGATGTTGTTGTGCTGCTAGGGCTACTTGTTGATGTTGTTACTATTTTTGTGCTAGTACAGTTGCTTGTTGTTGTTGTTGTTGTTGTTGTTGGATGGCTTGCTGATAAGCCTATTGTGCTTGCTGTAAGGCTAAGGCATGAGCTTGCAATCTAGGATCAGTTGGTTGTTGGGATATCTGTGATGGATTTTGGGTGTTGATGTTTTGAGTGGGTTGTGGATTGTTGATGAGAGATTAGGGTTTCCCTTGGTTTAACAGCCCTTTTAAGATGGTGGATTGAGAGGGAGGAATGCAATTTTGAGGTCCCATTTGATTTTGTATGGTGAAGGGGACTGTGGGGAAAGATGATGACGATGCCATTAAGTATTGTGATGGTAATGACACATTAGGACCTTGAGACCATTGATTGAAAAGGTTCCCTTGACTAATTTCATGGGGATTTCCTTGTGCTAGGGATGTGGATAAAGTATTACCTTGGTTGATGGGGTTTGTGACCAAGAGATTTTTTTGAGTTGGGTTGGTGATGGGTGGGATGGAGGTGCTGTGTGAAACTAATGGTGCAGATGAACCAATTGGGGGGGTTGGATGAATATGTCCCTATTTACGTTAAGGGTTTATTTTGCGTTAGGGTGTTAGCATGCCCTTGTTGGTCTATTTGAGACACTTGGCCTATACTACCTTGCGTGCTGTTGGGAATACTTGTGGTACTTGTGGGGATGGATGAAAATTGGTGACCTTCGTATGTTGAGGTTGTTGTGGATTCATGAAGTGTAAGTGGCTTATTTTGATGCAAGGGATGTTCGGGGATGGTAGGAGTGCCAAATGTTGGTGTCTAAGTGGTTTTTTGAGATAGATTGGTGTTTAGGGTACCCACAAGTGTGTTTCTTTCCAATAGGAAAGTATAACCAAATTCTTTAGCAAGACTAGTTGCTATACAAGGAATAGGTATTTGATCAAGCCATAATGATGGAGCCGTTTGAATGATAGATGAAGTTAAGCCTTGATCCAATGATTGTACAACAAAATATGGGGAAATTGGAGCTATGTTTTCTAAGGCTTGATGTTCTTGTTTGTATTCCATGATTTCCTCCTTTGTAAGTCCAAATGGGTTGTTCATGATATCTTCTACCTCATAAGGTCCTAATGGAGATGAAGGTTGTTGCGATGGGGTAACTTTACTTCTTGGATCAAATTCTTGAGGATTGGGATCACTTGAGGTGAATGTGACTTTGGTTTTCTCCCTGATTCTCTTGTGTTGTGATCTTGTCTTTGCCATAAATTATGGGTCACCTATGGGAGAGTTGTGTTGAGATTTGTAATTTTTAAACTCTCTAGTTGACTCAAATCTAGGTAGAAGGGATTCTCTAAGTCTTTTTGGAGCAATGATGATAATGGGAGATGAAAAGATGAATGATGTGGGGAGTGATCTTTGCAAACATTTTGGGACAACACTTTTGACTTAAGTTTGATGTTTTGATGTTTGGATGTTTATGAACTTGTGAATCTTTAGGGTAGACTCATGACCTTCAAGATAAACTAGTCCAAAGATGATAACTAACTTAGCTAAGTGCATGTAAAAGGATTCATTTCACATACAAAGTAACTAAGTTAGGGTTTGGGTTGATATATGTCTAAGTCCAAAGAGTGTTGGTGTGTTCAATTTTTTTGCAAAGTTTGGTGAAGTGAAGGATGAGTTTTGGTGAAGGGGTGGTTGAAATGTTTGACCCAATGTTGATATAAAGCGAACCTTTTGTTTTACAATACCAAGGTAGTGAGAATGATGCTAGACCTCTAAAGTGTTCAAATCCAAAAGACCATTTTTTCTTATATAGGACGTTCATATTGAGCATACATGGCTAGATTATTCTTGAAAACACATATGTAAAAATTTCTTACCAATCGGTTCCTATTTTGGTAAAGAGCTACAAGGTGTCTCTTAATAGCTTTTGGATTATGATGCCTAAGTTTGAAGTGACGGAATGTAAGCCTTCTCTTGGGGATTCCTATTTTGCAAGAGATCATTTAGAGAAGCCTAAGATTATGGAAAAGATGATATTTATTGCCACAGAGGAGGTGGTAATATGGGCCTTCCGGCCACAATATTAGCGTGTTCCTCTTGTTTGTCTAATATGTTTGTCGTATTTCTCCATTGACTTGGTGTTTCATTTATTTCAAAAGTGAAGCTCCTCAAACTACTAATTATATCCATGTGTTCTCCCTCAACAAGTTCAAAGTTCGATTGAATGATAGCAGGCGTAAGGTTTGGTTGTTCAATCGGAGTGATCAGATGCCAAATGGTCATGTGGGTTTCAATTTGTCAAGTTATCTTGTTTAAATGAGTTTCTTTTTACCACAAACACTTGATCTTTCTTAAGTTTAAACTAAATATCTATGTCAAAAACATCATTTATTACACAAAGTTTATTTTGTGAAAAGGATGAAGTTCAAGCCATAGTTGCCTAGGTTAACTTTGGGAAGTATAGATTGAGATGTAAACCAAATATTTATGAGTCTCTAAGAATAAATCCTTAGGAAAATCATCAATATCAAGGCTCTTTTGAAAGGGAATCCATACTTAGACTGAAGGGTTTGAAATTTTGAAAATATTTGTTGATGTTTGTTTGCAATTGTTTTGGAACCAAGCAAAGTATTTAACTAACTCACAAGAAATATAACATTTCTAGCTCAAGTGGTATGTTTTTCTTAGTAGGCTTGTCTCATGCTCTTTGTAGTAGAAGAGAAGATTTTACATGCAACTGAGGAAAGAGTGTAGGGGTATCTTAAGAATGAAGTCTTAACCTCTACACTTTAACCAAAATCGAACATGCCAAGTAACTTCTTGGAAGGAAATTCCAATGCACTACTTTGATAAACTTTTTGGATGGACAAGTTGGCCGCTATTTTGAACAAGGTTCTTAATGACAACAAACTGAGAACACCTATCATTTCAGTACCATTCGTTGACCACTTAAGGCTCTTTAACTGTTCCCATTCTACTTAAGGTGTGGGATTAGGTGCGATACGTTGATGCCTCAAGATTGAAGGTACTTTCTCATGCTTTCCCAACCTTTGATAATGCCCACCGATAAACATGCTTCAAGAACTTGGCTATGAGTTTCCCATTGCAGGGTGTGTCTCATAGTAAGCCCTCTTGTAAGGGTGCACAAAGCATGAAAGTATATTTGTGTATTTCTCTTCACCCAAGATCACACGAAGCACAAGGGGAGTGGATACATACAACAAGTATACAGAAGAAATGAAGTACACTTGAGTTTTTCTCTTCACCCAAGATTGTACGAAGCGCATGGGGAGTGGATACGCACTACAAATATGTCACACAAATCAAGCACTCATTCATTTTAACCTTTATAAAGAAAGATGATTTTGTTTTAAGAACCAATTTGAAGTGTGAAGGTTGTGTTGTCCAATTTTAAACCAATAAGCATAATGATGTGAGGGTTCAGTTTTAACCAATTTGAACATTCATTTTAAAGCCCAAAGAGAAATCTAGTTTGGTCCTAAAATGTGAAATAAAAAGCATCATGAATGGGTTATATTTGCCCCATGAGTGTTGAAACACTTGTTAAAATTATACAATTTAATGACCAAATGCTCCTTCACTTCAAATTTTATCGTCCAAACCTATAAAAATAGTTATTCTAAAAAATCAAAACAAGAAGTTAGAGACATGTTAGTGATCAGATAAAGCCAAAAAATTCAAAAACATGTCAAAAAATCAAGTTTTGTTTTGTTTACCAGTAATTTGCAATGTTGAAATCAATTGTGTCATTGAAATTCATCAATAGTGTCGATGTATAGGATATGCATCGCCATATTGAGAAATCAATAGTGTCGATGTATAGGATATGCATCGCCATATTGAGAAATCAATAGCGGTCCTCTGCAGTAAATAGGGAGGTCAATTACGTCGATATATCAATTGTGTCACTAAATAAAAATTTAAAGCGCGATGAAAAATAAAGTTAGTGTTGCTATTTTAATATGTGGTGATGAAATTAATTATGTGTTGCTATTTTAATTATGCATTTGTAATGTTGTAAAATTGCACCCCTTGCAATTTCACATACATTCTTGCGTTTGCTTTAGTGTCCACTCCATTAGCATTTTTGTAGGCTCATTTTAGCCTCTGCATTAGCCTCTTCCCCTTCTCAGGAGGCTCAACACCTCATTTTAGCAGCTACCCTCACGCGTCAGCTTCACGTTAAACCTTGTGCTTTTCTCATTCTTGTCATTTTGTAGCGTGATGTTTCTGGACACTAGCACGCTGTGCGAATGCCCGTGCACCACACTAGCATCCCATGACGTTTCAACGTTCAAATAATTGCCTCCAAGCATTTTTTCCACTTGTCATCCGCTTTTGTTGGTGGTAACAGTTTGGGATGCCTTGTAACCACCTGGGAAGCTTATTTTCTCTCTTTAAAAGTCATCTTTTCAACTCATTTGATCTATAGCTTCATTCCATCCTCTAGCTTCTTTCCAGCCTTGGCTCCAACATTTCTCTCTTGTTATTTTGCTTGCACAAGCTCCATACAACTTGCCATAGTGGCTTCAAGTTCTCACATTCTCACAACACTCTTTGCAACTCTTGGCTCTCACAGATATCCCTCATTTTTAAGCCTTGTGGTTGATACCTTCCTTATCATGTGCTTGTGAGCATCCTAGGATTCCATATCCCCTATCTATTGCATCCTTACTTTGTGATACAAGTTCTCCTCCTTGAGCGTGATTTTCTTTTATCACTCATATTTTCTGATACGGGTTCTCCTCCTCAAGTAGGGGTTACTTTTATCACATCGCATTTTCTTACTTCTCTCACTCTCTCTATCTTTTTGGCTATCCATGGAGGTGGGAACACCAAAATAGGGTTTTGACTGAGGAAAACCCATATACAACCCCAACACTTTCTATAGATATTATGCATGCAGGTATTGAAGACATTCACGTGCTAGATGCTTCATCACTTGCATGGTTGTGAGCATTTCCTTTCTATCTCTTATTCTCTCTATCATTTCTACTTCACTTTATTTCAGTTCTATCACATTCTATTAGTTTATCGCATTTTGTAAGATCTTAGCAATCAGATTGCTAGTAGTCATTTAGCCATTTTATGTGACATTCTTGCTTTCTGGTCCGTACAAACACCAATGCGCCAGAGAGACATCAGCGCACCACGTTGTTGTCCCAGACCCGTGCTTCCATCCTTTGGTCGAGAGCTTGTCAGCTTGTCTAGAAAATGGTCGTGACCTAATCTTTCTGATTTTGAAACTCTCACGCTGCCCCCTGAGGTAGTTTAGGGAAGTTCACCCCGTGAGGCTCTCTGAATGAAGAGAACTCATGAGTAGTGAATCCCCCTTCTCTACATTTTGGTGAACCCGATGTGAACACAATATTTTTCAAAAAACTAAGAATTTATTTACCCCAACTTGGTTGGGTCATAACTTTTGACTCGGTGCTTGAAATTAAAAACCATTTGCAACTAAATTTTAGGTATTGACACAAGTTTCAACCCCCAATTATACTCCAAAGACCTCTGAAAATGCGAATTACTAGAACCTAGAAAATACCAAAAAAATCTAAAAATCTAGATTTCCAGTTTTTCTTAGTTTTATCGCCAAAATGAATTTAATATCCTCTTTTGTGAGTTTAGTATCTAATTATATTCAAAGTGTTAATGATGTTCCATTTCATGCATGTGATGGTGACTTGGCTTTACCCATGTCACTTGGTGTCTTTGATCCTTCTCATGAGATTCCTCCTGCTTTGAAGGATATCTTGTCGCAAGAAGATGAAATCATTGATACATTTCTTAATGTTACTCTACCTTCTATTCATTCCAATGCAATCTATTTTGGAGATGATGCATTAATGAATGATGAATCTCCTCCCACATCTGATCCTCCCTGGATCGATGTTAGAATATTTCTTTGAATAATTATTCCACTAGTTGTGATGAGTCTATAAACGTAATCTGTCTCTACTGCCCCTCAAAGGCCTAAGAGACTGGTTGTTTATCTGACTCCAGCTAGTCTTTCTCCTAAAAGGATTTTCTCTATTGATAGTGTCCCATTTGATGGTGACTCTCTTGATCTTTCTATGGCTCCCTCTTACAGAGAGGTATCCCATACTTATGAGAATAGAATGAATAAACAACCAAGTCTTCCTTTAGCTCCTAAACCTACAACTAAACCACCTAGTGATTACGATCTTGTCGAACAACTTTGAGTTACTCCGACTAAGATCTCATTGTGGGTCTTGCTTTAGTCTGCTCTGGTTTACCAAGGTATTCTTTAGGAAGCCTTGCAAAAGATCATCTTGCCTTCTTTTGCTAGGCTGATAGATGCTAATGTGTTGATAGCTCATATTTGTGTGGATTCGCTGAATATTACATTCTATCTGTAGGAACTCCCACCTCCAAAAGTACAGAAGCAAGTGGACCCTCTAATGATCATAGTTAACATTAATAAAAGAGTATTAGACGTACTCTCATTGACATTGGTTCAACGCTCAATGTATGTAGCATTGATCTGTTGCCTAAAATTAATATTAGTTCATCTTCTCTTAATTCTTCTTTTGTTGACATTTGTGGGTTTGATAATGTCGATCGACAAGCCCTAGGAATGATAGTATTTCCTTTGAGGTTAGGACCCATTATCGTACCCACCCTTGTATATGTTATGTCAGAAAAATTACCATATAACCTTCTTCCTGGTAGACCATGGATTCATGCTATGGGTGTAGTCTCGTCTACCTTGCATAAATCTCTTAAGTTCATTTGTAACAATTGAGTAGTCATAGTTAAGGCTGGCCCCGATGCTATGCACTTATGTGAGATGGTAGCTTTCGGTCAGGTTTTGGTTGTGCTTACTCTTACCCCTTCAGTGTCTTCCAATGTGTCGATGTTTACTCCAATAGTACCTACTACAAAGGATACTCTTGAGATAGATGTCCCTGAAGAAGATCCTTCTAAAGAAAGAAACCTTAAGACTATTCCTTCTACCTCTTCTCAAAAGAATTCATGTCTTGGTGATGATTGGGGTTCTTTAGACTTTACATATTCCTTCAGTGGGGAAGATAAAGTCAACCCGATCCACTTAAACCTTTCGATAACATCATCCACACCCACTATCAAAGATGATTATTCTTTTGTATCGTAGGATAGTGTGAGCATAAATTGTATTGTTCTTAGTGTTGATCCTCCTTTTGAGGAAGATGAATATGTTTCTACTAAAGAGGATAATATTGGTAGTCTTGTTAATAATGATGATGGTGATCCCATAGAGGAGCATAATCCCCATTGCAGGAACAATGCTCTCTATGAAGATCCTCCTCCTTCTCAAGATTTGCAAACATGTTATGGCCTTGGCTTTAGGCTTGCCTCTAAATATGGCTATGGGCATAAAGGTTGTGGGTGTAATGAACAAGTCATTCAGGTCCCCATAGAATTCGCATGCCATAAGCATAATTTGGGGCTTGGTTGCTTAAATGAAAAATCTAAACGGAAAGCTTGGTTGAATGGCAACATGAGTTCCACTCAAACTCGTTCTTGTGGATTGATTCATTCACCATTGTCTGCTATCTTCATGCCTTCTTCTTCTGAGTAGTCAAAATTTTCTCCACAAAAGAAAGGGTTGCCTCTTGATCCTCATTCTTTATTTGAGCAAGAGCGTATTTTTTTGTGGCTTCTTAAAGCCCACTTGATTACTCTTCCTTCACCTACACCCAAGAAATATCATGAACATGATAAAGAAAAACATTCTTTCTATGCATACCATCGAGTGCTTGCCCATTCCACTAGCGAATGTAAGGCCTTAAAGGATAAAATAAAACAACTTCATTATTCAGGTGCCATCACTCATTTTTTTGCTAATGCACCTGCCTCTTCTTCAAATGGCAAGCGATATCAAGGTTTACTTCTGTGGATGCTAAAATCTGCAATATGGTTAGTTTAAAACACCATTTTAACATCCCTATGAAATAATGAAACACATCAATCATGCAATAAAAATGGAACAATAGAAACTAAAGAATGCATATGAAAGACATGATCCAACTCTATCTCATAGTGGATTGGTGTCACATGTGCTAGTGACCCTTTCCCAATCCTTGATTAAAGCTCAAAATGATAAAATGCAAATGGAGATGGTGGAGTGATGATGAACAAGATCAAATCTCAAATGAAGAGAGTAACCTTGCATGAAATTGTGAAGATTGTGAAGGATTTGCTCAAAGATGAAGCACCTATTTAAAGATTTTCAAAATGCCAAGTGTTGAAGAGGGACCAATGTGGGATCAAAAACAAGCCAATGAGTTAAGGACACTTGTCATCATGTGATTAGTTGATGTGTGTGCAAGATTTGGGAAGAGTGCCCAAGAGGGGGAAATTTTGAATTCAAATTTGCAATAAATTTTGAGAGGGGGACAAGAAAGAAGAGCAATAAATGCCCTGTTTGACTTGTCATGTTGAGGGAAAATGAGTTTTAATAAATCAATAAAATTGATTTATTGTGCAAGTGGATAGATCTAGATAATGCAAGTGGGATGGGATTATCATTAGGTCAGGATTAGATTAAGTTAATGATGATTAGGCTGATTTAATGCTGATTATATGATTTGACTTTCAAGACTTTGATAATTGATTTATTTAAATCAGAAAATGATGGAATATGATTTAGGATTTGATTTAAATGGAGTCCTGATTTATTTAATTAAATGGATGATGTAAGATGAAGGTTGAATGATAATGTTTATTTGATAAATGAGATTATTTAATGAACGGATGAAAGTGATGAATGTGCCTAATGCAATATCTAGTTTGACTGAATCTTGATCAATGCATAATGTAAATTTTGCATGTCTACATTTTGCCCTCTTTGAAGCAATGTACTTGTTGCATTGGTTCAAAGAATAAACTTCGCTATCGAAATTTAAAAATTTCATGATTTTTCGGATGCCCCAGCGGAAAGAAGTACACTGGTACATTGCCCCCTCGAGAGATCGAGTGAAAAGATTCGATTTGAGGGTCGATCTCGCGATAAAGAGGTTCAAAATGGGTGATTATGGATGACGATGCAAATGAGATGATTTCAAGATGCTTAGAATAACAAATCTATATTATCCTAAACAACTTAAATGATGATATGATATGAGATGGATGAGATATGCTATGATATGCAATGGATGATTTATGTAGATGCTTAGACTAACAGATCTATATTATGATGCATGTGAAATGATCGATGTTTCCTATGATGTATGATATGAATGATATGTGGTATGCTGATGGTTTGTAGATGCATGATGGATGCATGACAGATGCATGATGTTAGCATGGAAATCAGATATGACAAGAGGATCCAACAAGTCCATGATTGGTCGAGACTTTATTAGAGATGATGATGATAGATGATGATGATGATTTGCTTATCAAGGATTGGGATTTTCAAAGGGTCACTTACTTTATGTTTGATTACACGCCTAAGTACGATGCATCAAGGTATAAAAGACCAGGATGGTGTTGTACCTAGTGTGATGGACTTTGACTCACAAATAGATAGGAGTATTCTTGTTCACACTTGACATACGGAAACCTTGCTAGGGCGTACCTAACAAAGCAAGTATTCGCCAAGTTATTTTACAAGAACGTCCAACAAGCACAGCAGAAAAAGAATGATGATCGTTGCCCCATTCCTATCTCTCTAAATCCTTCGTTCGGATATCATCGAGAGGTCCTTGGAATGAGCGCAATAAGATAAATCAAAAGAAAAGATCAAGTACGCAAACAAGCCAATGTTCTTCATACCTCTAGCCAAAGGAATGTGTTTCAAAAGATGGGAGCCAAAACTCATTGCCAAAAGATAATGTCCATTGTCGGAACGGATCCTAGGACATGTTAATGACACGTCGTTTTGTTTACCCAAAGTGGTTGATTTGATAAAAGTGCCCATTGTCGGAACGGATCCTAGGACATGCTTTGTATAAGATGATGATGGTTTGATAAGTTGATTGATAGGCTGTTGATATAAGGTCGATTGACATGTTTGAAAAATGATCAAGACTTTGATTTTGTGTTCAATGGTTCATTGTTTCGATTTTGATTTTACGATTGAAGATTGATTTTGCTGACTGTTGTGATTGTTTCTGTTTGTGTTGCCAAAGGATGGAGATGACGATCAGTTTATTATGGATGATTGATTATTTCGGGTGTATGCGAAACGGGACAGGTGGATTTTTCAAATATTTGGATGTTTTTGACATTTTGAAATGTTTTGAGGCTGTTTTTTGGATTTTGATGTTTTCGAATGTTTTGGATTTTGATGTTTTTGAATGTTTTGGATTTTGATGTTTTTTTTGAATGTTTTTGGATTTTTCAATGTTTTGGATGTTTTTGGATTTTTGGATTTTCTAATGTTTTTGGTTTTATGATTTTGGCGATTTGGATATGGATGTGTAATGATATCGATTATGCTCTGTTTTGGGATTTTCCGAAGACCAAGCTAAAAGGTGGATTGATCAGATTGATGGATTGATGATGATGATAACATTGTTGAGGATGCACAACAATGCAAGGATTTGATGGGATTGATGATGATAACATTGTTGAGGATACACAACAATGCAAGGACCGGATTGATCAGGATTGATAATGATAACATTGTCGAGGATACACGACAATGCAAGGATAGTGTTAAGCAACACAAGGATATCCCGAGATGATGATTTTTTGATTGGATTTGATTGATCATGTTTGATGAAGCTTGGTTTTGAACAAAAGATGTTTGTGATGTTTGACATGCAACTTAGATGCAACTGATATCGATTGTTTGGATTGATGTTCGATGAAAGATGAAGCTTGATAAGGACTGTTTTCGTCAAAATATGCCATGGGCTAGTGATTCGGATTTTTGCTCACAAGTGGTTTGACCAATATTATTTCATGTTTTCCAATGTTTGGATCGCCACATAAGCTGGAGGATATAGACCAAGATTTACTCCTAAAGCAAGATGTACATATCTGCCCCCAATGTCTAGCAACGTATGGAATGCAATGGATGGATGCTCAGATAAGTGTATGGATGGAGGGACAAGGATTATCTTGCGATAAGATAAGGTGTTCGGATAAAGAATGCTCATTTGGATGGTGTTTCATGGCTTAGATATGCTGCATAGGATAGGATTTAATGAAAATGACCCATGTCAAGATGTTTTACCATAAGCAAGCATAAAGCGTGCCCCAAAATTTGATCAAGATCAAGATAACTTGGACTATGGATGCAGATAGATGCGAATGGATTGGATCAATGGTTCATGGATGGATGGATTTATTATGGATAATATGGATGGAATGCTCGATTTATTATGGATGGGATAAGATACTTTCACCAGAACTAGCGCACGTAGATGCTCGATTCCACACATGACGCCTGTTTGCCAGGTTTTCATCATGGTCTTGCCCAAAGCGCCGCCCATGTGGTTTTCACTAGAGGACGATTTTTTTCTTTACTGTTTTCAATCCTTTTTCTAATTTTTTTGGTTTTTTTGGTTTTTTGATTTTTTTGTATTTTTTTGAAAGATTCATGCTGAACCACCTGGTGGTGTTGATGTAGATGCCCCTGTCATAATGTGCCATCGGTATCCTGCCTGAAGGAGCTGCTTTGCTAAGATACGTGCACTTGAATGCAACTTTTGGGATTCTTGATCTACTTCGTCAATACCGGAGTTAACTCTGTCTTGGTGCGCACATCGTGATAAAGTGCCTTCAGAATCCTTATGATGAAGGGTCGTTGCCAATACACGGTCAATGTAAGAATTGGATATCATGCATGGAGGCATGGATGGAGTGTGTTTATGGATAAGAGATGGATTGGTTAGCCGGTTTGGAACCTGACTCTCAAACTTGGGAAGATGAGCAATGATGGGTGGATACGAAAGTGTGCATGGAATTAGGACCAACTGCTTGATACACTTTGTACGTTGCTTGAAAAGCTTGCTTTTTATTTTGTGGACATTCTTGATGGATACCTTTCCCTCTTTTAGTTTGCCCCATAGTTTCTTTGACTGATGGAGTTTGATAGGGATGATCTTTCTTTGTATTCTTTGGTATCCATGCGTATTTGATTTGTGCATTATGCTTCTCAGCTTCTTTTGCTTTGATAACGTTCTTCGTACTTTGATTCAAATCTTTCTTTTGACGTTGGTCCCAATTCGTGGATGGGGTGATGGGTGGATGAAGATTCATGACGTGGTTGGTTGTAGTATTGACACTAGCTTCATCATAAGGACTCTTCATGCTCCCTATGTTGACGTTTGCTTGAGACGAAGTTGCCCCCAGTATGGTGGAAGTAGTACCTTCATGCTTTGATTTCTCCTGTTCTAAGAGTTCTTGTTCAATAAGTGTTCTCTGATAGATGGCCACCGTAGGTGACATTCTTTCAATTTGCTGCTCCGCTAACTCTGGAATATATTGTTCTACTTGATTTTCTTCCTTGAGTGGATAATGTTTGATATCCTTATTCATGATGTCCCCAATCTGAGGTTGGGACATATTTGATCCTGATGTTGACAACTCCGTTTGATTGTAGGAGTTAAGAATCTGCTCTTTTTGTGTAACAAAATCTTGTTCTTGATGAAGATCATCTACGTGTCCATCCATAGAAA
>VDFB02014281.1:0-25405 GCA_007258455.2 Sequoia sempervirens
GAAGAAGAAAAGGAGAAAGAAAGTGAGGAACAAAAGATAGAAGGTAATCCTAAAAATGTTCAGTATTCAAAGGAGGTCAATATAGAGAAGTAGGAGGATTTTGTAAGCCAAGGGTCTTCCTTAGCTTCTGTAAACTCCCACCATTGAGGGAAATGTTGACTTTTCAAGCATTTCTCCCTTACATAAGCTACAATTGGGTGATGTTCTACATGCTTCCACAAGGAAGGAAATCCTTCAAGAACATGAAAAGAAAAGTGAATTGTTTGATAATGCTATGAAGATTATTCAAGAATGATTACCAAAAGTAAATATTGATGTCCCCTTGCCTCCGAAACAAAAGTTAAAGCTCTTAATGGATTCTTTCGAAGATCACATCTCTCTCTTGGAGCAAAAGATACAACAAGATTCCTTGAGAAAAGTAAAAGAAAAAATAATGATTGAGGCATCTAATAGGTGTATTGATGCACACAATAAGTTGCAAGGAAACATAGAAAATTTTAAGGATTATGTGAATGAAGCAACAACTCTTTATCAATTCTATTTGAAGTGGCCAAGCTCCACCAAAGACATCAAAAGTCAGATCGACTCTATATTGAGTCACAAATGAGGCTGAAGAAGTGTGTATAGAATTTGAATGTCAAAATTATATACTCTCCTTAACAACAATAGATTGGATTGCAACCTTGGAGAAACTAAAAGTAATTCATAAGAATATTCTTCTTTCCAAGGATGATGCAAAGATGTAAGAAAATTTTGTCCCTGTAAAGCTTTTTGTGGAAGTTTGCAATATATTTTTGGTTTTTGAACCTATTCCTATACATAGCATTCATTTTTGAGGAATCTCCATCTCAAAGGGAGTATATAGTAAGGGGGAGCTCATACAGTTTTGGGATATTATAAATAAGATGACATCATGCCCTTTTCCCTTGATGCCAAAGGGGGAGAGAAGCATATGTGCGTTACCAATAATGAAAAAGGGGGAAATTGTTTGTAATAAGTGTTTCCATTGATGTCAACCCTATTTGGGTTGTCATTAATGTCAAGATGTGTTATTGAAGTATGTACATACTCTGGAGTTAGTTATTGCATAAGTGGATATGAGTTCAAGCAGGCTTGCAGGGCATTTTAAGGAAGAATGGTGATCTAAGTATGGTTGTGGAGGCTCATGTCCTAATGTGTCTACAATATGTCTACCTTGATATCATTTCGGTTTCATGTACTGCATGTTGAAGAAGTTTGGCTAAGGCACTAATTATGTATACCCTAAAGTAGTACCATGACTTTTTGGTCCACATCCATCCGTTGTACAAAGTTATGTCTTGTGCTTCAAATGAAATGATGGCCATGCTATGGAGATATTATATCCATAAAATCAAGTCTTTAAACTTTATGCAATTAAATTTATAGTTGATAGTGTTCCAATCTACACCCTAATAATGCAATGCAATGATAAAGGTTGGCTGGAATGATTTGCATTCCTACAGACATGCAAGATTGGTCTTTTAGCTTTAACTACATGATCAATAGTGATAAATACATATTATCTAATAGTATCAAGTGTGTTGAAGAACTGTAAGATTAATATTCAATTAATTATGTATTACAATTGATCCAAAATGCTCTATTTCTATATTTCTAGTAAGCTTCTTCAGTCGTGCTAGCATTTAATGATCAAATATTTCTAGAAGAGGTTGCAAGGATATTGTGGATTACCTTCAATGTTCATATCTTGATCTGCATGGTGTTTTTGGTATCTCCCCGACGGTGTCATGTCAAGTGGTAACAGTGTTGAAGGAACTTGTACTATTTGGGCTGACATGACTTGTTTTCTTCATTTGCGATTGATCCTGATCAACTAATATTATTTTGGAGAATGTTTGGTAATTATCTAAGGCCTCAACATAGTGTGTGTTGATCTGAAATCAAATTTCTTTCATCTTGAATATGCTTTGGAGTTGACCTATGCAATATCATGTGTTACATCTAAGGGTCATCTTGGAGCCAACCTAATTAAAAGTTTTGTATTTGCAGAGGACATTGATAGAAGGAAAAATCATTTGTGAAGAGTGATGGATGAGTTGAATATAAATTAAGTAGAATGATAAACATGAAGTGTGTGAAATTTGTATGAAGATGTAAATGTGTGAAAAAGGAACTACAATGTCAGCATAAGTCAGATGCATCACCTACAATAGCTCAAGTCTTAGTTTTCTTATCATAGTTTTTAGGTACCCTACTCTGAGATAGTGAGTCTCATTAGGTCCTCTATATCTTGCCCCTAAAGTTGTCTCTGCTTTAGTGTGTGCAAGTCTATAGGCAATGAGCCTTAAACTACATTGTAAAACATTTTAAGCAGTGAACTTTTATATTGTGAGATAACTCTCACCGTGGTTTTTCCCTCATTGTATTTTCCACATAAAAATCTTGGTGTTATGTTGTGGTGCATGTTTTCCTTTTTGCTTTTATTTCAGTTCATGTGATATGATGTGTTATCTGCAAATGAGAATGTTTTAATTTTAATATATGTTGATTCACCCCCCCTCTCAACATTGCTTTATGTTCAACAATGAGCACCAGGAATAGATGCCTAAGAGGATTTTGGGGGATCTTGTTCCATTGGGGGAGTAGTCTCCATGAATTTTTTCGATGGAAGAGTGGACTCCTGAAGAGGGATAGGAGGAGGAGCAAAATAGAGACAAGGTCTCAACCACGGGCTCCTTTCCTTTTTTTTGATTTGGGAGCAAGTAGAGGAACACAAGGAGGCCTCGAAGGCCGAGATGCAAGAATAACAGAAGAAGGGCCAACTTTGGATGCCTTCTTTCCCATAGAGAGTTAGGGAATTGTGGGAAAGACCAAAAATTTGGAAGACTTGCGACTTATACTTCCACAACACGGGTGCCTTTCCTTTTCTTGTGTCAGGCATAGTAGAAGGAACTGAGTGTTGGAAATATGTGTTGTCATTGATGTCAACCCAAGATTGGTTGTCATTGATGTCAAATGTATGTTTTAAAGGTTGTACATGCTTTAGAGATAGTTGGTGTGCAAAGTGCAAGTAAGCAGTGCAATATGATGAATCAATATTGATCTGCTTGTTGTCTATGTAGGTTGGTAGACTTGTTCCAATATGTTTCTTGCATTCCTACCTTGATATCATTCCTATTTGGTGTAATGCACATTGAGATTTAAGTGGCAACAATTTTGCTAAGGCATTTACAGTATATACTCTAAGACAATGTCATGGCATTTTGGTTTGTATTCCTCCATAGTGTAAGCTTTTATCTTGTAGTTTAGAAGATAAGATGGTTGATATGTGAAAGTATTATTTGCAAGGATTCAAGTCATCACACCTTCTAGAGTGAAAGTTATAAGTGGTAGTGTTCCAGTCTACACTTCGATAGTGTAATTTGTTGATATGGGTGCATTAGGAGGCTTCACATTTCTTCGAAAGTGAAGTATTGGCCTTGTGGTTTTGTAGATATAATCAGTAATGTTTAATGCTTACTACCTTGCAGTATCTAGTGTTTTGGTGGTCCAAAAAATCAGTTTTCAAATGATAGTTTGCTACAGTTTGTCTAGAATGCTCTATTCCTGTATATTCAATGGGCTTCTTTAGTTGCACCAACATATGATGATCACAAATTTTAGGAAAAGGTTGAAGAGATATTATGCGTGGAATACAATGCTTGCATCTTGGTCCACATGAACATTTTGGCTTCTCCTTGGTGGTCCAAAGTTGATCAATTGACAATTTTGGTGGTGTTGTCATTGTTTGGGGCCAACAAGCTTGGTTCCTTCACCTGTGATTGATCCTGATTAGTCATTTTTTCTCTTTGAGGATGAGTTGTGATACATTTGGGCCCTGATATGTCATGTTTTGATTCATAACTATTTTTCTTTTCATATTACATGTGTTTGGAGCTAACCTATGTGATAACATATGTTTCATCTAAAAGGTCATCTTGGAGCTGACCTAATTGAAGTTTTGTGTTGTTGTGGAGTATATTTATAGAAGATCAAAATCATTTGTGAAGGAATTAAATAATAATGAATTGAAATTGAGTAGTATGTTGAAGATGAAGTGTGCAAAGTCAATGTGAAGGATTAATTGTGCGAAAAGGGAACAACAACATCAACATATGTTGGATGCTTCTTTATAGTAGTTCATATTCATAGTTCTCATTATAATTTTCATGTATCCTGCTTTGAGATAGTGTGTCTCATCATACAATCTTTCCATAGACACAAAGAATAAAATCTTTCTCTATCTAAACATTTAAATATAACTTGCATATTTTTTGTGCAAATAAATAAATAATTAATCCTTTCTTTCTTGCTAATGAATATGAACATTCTTCCAATTTTTTAACTATACATGTTATATTAATGACTAAATATACCTTTAACATGCAATTACTCATTTATCTTGTCATGCATTTGACTTTTATTGTTACTCTCATTATTAATTAAATCAAATAATTTGAAAGATAACATTTCTATCTATATATGAATTATTTTATTTTGAACAACAATTTAGTAGTAATAATTACAATAGTTAAAAACAACATTAACACAAACTAATAATAATTATATTATCAATGTTAAATCTATGAATAAAATTTACAAGAAACAAATATAAAACACCATTTACATAGTATATATGTACAATGGATTTTGTTGAAAAGGTTTCAGAAACAAATAATTTTTGTAATTGTTAGGACAAAATCACACAATGTTTACCAGCAATTACAAAGAGGTATTTCATGATTGCAGCGTATAGCATATACAGAGGTGAGTTGATTTATAATTTGCATGTTGAACAATGGCCGTTAGCTAAGAATTGTAATCAAAAGATAGTCGATATGCTTGTTCACTGATTTGGTTCCTAACAAAACATGCTAGTAATAACCAACCTGCACTTCGTTGATCTACGCCATGGCTTTCCGTAGCAGGAAAGAAAATGCCAGAAATATTAGGAAATAAAGAATCTAGCGATGACATGAAAGACAATCGATCCAGATTTATGAGTAAAAATTGCAATTTCGTATTATTTTAGGACGGCGACGACCTTCTCATGGGAAAGATGGGTGATTTTGGTGTATGCAAATCCTTCTTCACACTACTTCAAAAGACTACAAACTCCAAAGATGGAAGCCCCCTTAACTACATAATTCTCCACAAACATGCAATGCATCCAAAATATTCCTATTGTTGTGAAATATGAAAAAAAAATATAGATTTAATCAGTACTTACGCAAGATGAAGCTCCTAAACTGGATGAAATTTTAAGTATTTGGGATTTCTATAATTCAAAGATAACAAGTTTCCACAATTCATATTGATAATTGCTGAATGATTTCTGGATTCGATTGTGTGACCAAAAAACATCTGTAGTTTATTATTTTCAACCCAAGTCCTTGGCTGTTAAAACTCTAAGAAGGTCCAGTTAAAAGTACCCGCTCCTGGCACATCTTGACTCCTTCTACCTGGACTATTGTAGTTAAAAAGCATTTAACATGTGGTTCAAAGATATTTAAGGTCATGCATGCTTAGTTAACTGTAATTCTAATTTTTTTAAAACTGGGATTTTCTTTTAAATCACAATTGCATGATTTAAATAAACTTATTTATTTAACTTCTTTAGATAATTTTTTGTTATTTTTTTTTAATTTAAAACTAATTTATTTAAATTTAATATTGGTCATATAATATTTAATCTTTTTAATTAAACCAATTCTATTTTAGACTTACTAAAATATGTTTTAAATTGAGATTTTCACTGGCCCTCCCAAGCAAAAGCTGCATTACACTTTAAGAATACGTTGCAGGAATGCCGCTTATGAACCTACATCATCATAAAATCTAACATATGCATCAAATTTAAAAGTCATATAGCTAGTATCAATGAAGCATCCTCCTTAAATTAACCGTGTCATAGATCCAAGATCTAGTTTAGTTTTCCAAGAAATCATAATGTTAAAACTATGCAAACATAGAATCGATATGTAACATAACTCTCCATATTGTTCTCCTCATTTGGTCTAACTTGGACCTCTAATTCAACATTCGGTCTAGCCTTATTGGTCTTTGGTTGTACCTAGACAACTGAATTCTCAACCTTCTTTGGCTACTTGACTATGGAGGGAGGTTTCACCTCCTTGAAAATTATATTTTGATTGTAGTAAAATTTTCTAGCCACATGATCCCAAATCTTGTGCCTTTGCATACTAACACCATAGCCAATAAAGATATATATCACAACCTTATTCTCCAACTTTAACTGCCTCTCCTTAGGTACATGAGCATATTCCTTGCAACCAATATGTGCATATGTTGAAGTGAGGTCCTTTTTTCCCATCCAAACCTTCATGAGAGTTTTCCCCACAATTCTTGATGTAGGGGACTTGTTGATCAGGTAGCATGTAGTAGCAACCACTTCTACATGTTGAACATTTTTATTTTATATTAAACGGACTAAGAATACTCCTAGCCCTCTCCACCAACATCTATTCATGCATTTTGTAACTACATTCTGCCAATGATTGTGTGTCCAACTATTTCATGTATTTTAATTTCATTCTCCATACAATATCTATTAAAGTTTACAAAATAATACTCACCACTATTGTCAATCCTTAAAAACTTGGTCTTTCTACTATTTTGGTTTTCCAAGAGAGTCTTAAACGCCCTAAACTAACTAAAGACCTTAGATTTACTTATGAGAAGATATACTTGTGTCATCTTAGAACAATCATTAATAACTAATATATCGTACAAAGATTTTGAGAAAGAAGGAACATCTATAAGGTCAAATACATTGAATTGAATAATATCTAACAACTGAATTTATGAGAATTAGAATAAAATGACAATTTTTCTTTCCATAAATGCAATATTTACAAAAATTAAACTCATGAGGAGAATCAATAAGGTGTAAAAGTACAAAACTGTGTCACACTTTTAGCCAACTTATCATATCAGCACAAGTAAATTTATGTATTTCTAACTAAAAATATATTTTGGTCAAACATATTATCTTGTAAGATTCACTCTAGCTAAGTTAGATATATCCACAACTTTTCAACTAAAATTGTTGGCTAAATGCATAAGTAGCACCACTTTGAGGCCAATTTATCGAAAAATAAGATTTATTTTAAAAAATTGATGTTTCAACAATTTTTACTCATGTAAATAACCTTTTTTTCAAAAATATAAAAAATACCCTTTCATAGATCCATAAGTCTAGTTTTCAAAAAAAATAAAATTAATAATTAAATTATTGTTTATATTTTTCTTTTTATTTTTACTAAAAGTAAGTTATCAACACAAAGTATTAGGTTGATTACCATGTTAAGGAAAAATACTAAAACTTATTTAATTTAAAAAAAAATATATATGATGCACTAGATAAAAGAATCTATATCAAAAGGGTATATTTTTTTTTCCATTTTAGATAAATAGATAATATGAAAGTTGATGTCGAATGGAAACAACTATGTTTTAATACGTGCACATTTTGATATTTATTTAAAAATATATATTTATCAAAATTGGAAAAAAATATATCCATGCACTAAAGTTTCAAGTTATAAATATATACAAAAAAATTGGAGAAAAAATCAAAATTACTATAAAAAGGTTGATGTATCATGTAACTTCATTTTTCAGCATTTTTTCAGCAACTAAATTATAGTATCAATTTATTAAAAACTATATTCAAATAATTTTTTATTTTTTTTAAATATAAGCATAAAATATAATAAAAAATATATATTTTATTAGTTTACACCATTTCAAAATTCAAAACATATATGTCACTTTTTAGTGATTCAAGTTTAAAAGTTGGATCAATGTTGGTCGTTTCCTTTAAAAAGTGTGACACAACTTTGTACTTTTACCCTAAGGCCCTCTATAGTATTTTCATTTTTTAATGTTTATAGAAATTTCTCATTGAAATATGGCCCATGTATTGGTGCCTCAACATTGTTAGAGTTGGCTATGGAGATACCCAAGTTCTAGAGGACAAATGGAAAGCACAAAGAGATTAATCTGCAATGCTCAAGATTGCAATGGAATTGATTATCCAAGAATTCCTCCATAATTACAAATGAGAACCCCTTGGTTATATAGCCAAGGTGAGACATAGAATTAGACAAGATCATGACAAGTGTCTTAGTCCTATGACATGACACAACTAACTTGACATAAAATTAAAAAAGATAAGATCTATACATGACAATTAAATTTTCTAGAAAGAATCTTAGGAAATAAGTAAACTTAACATGTGAATGTCCCCTAAGTCCCTAGTAAGTGAATTAACTAGGTACTAGACATTTATTCACACCAACACCCCCTTTAAGTGTAACTTAGGGAATAGATTTTTATGCAAATGATGCAAAAAAAGATGCAAAGATGGGTCCTAATTACAAGGCCATTTTAGGTACCCATATACAAATGCAAATGCAATATCTCACAAATAGAGAAAAGGAAAAAACCCAATGGAAAAAACTCCTCCCTAAAAGAGAGATTGGAGGAGCACCAACACATGGACTTTACATTAGGGGGTCAATATGTTAAGTGTAGGTGTTTAGGGTCTTTTTACATTTAATAAGGTCTATTGAGACCATTTCCATGTAATTTGGGTAATCTTTGAGTTATTTGTGTCAAAATGTCAAAAGTTGCAAAATTGTGTAAAGTTGTCATAGCAAGAAAATACAAAAAATGCAACTTTTTGAACTCCAATGGTCATGGGGAGTTTGAAAGTTAGTTTTGGGTTGTTGAGTCGGTTTGTGAGGTTTTTCTTGGTGGGAAAATTTTTTAAAAGGTGAAAAACATTGATACATAAAGTTTGGCTTGGTGGTTTGGAAGCATAAACAAATAAGAAACTCACTATTTTCTGAAAAAAAAATTGTAATTACATTGTTTGCAGGCCTGTACGATACTGTACAGAGGCAAGATTACTCAAAAATATTATGAATTCATTGGTGGCATGAATTAACTATATTTTTCAATTGGTCTGAGAGGCTCAAATAGAATTTGAAGAATTTTATTCTTGTTTATCTGTGATTGCCCAGGTATACCCTGTTTTAGGGTTTGAGAGCATTTAAAATGTTTTGAAGGACCATTTCACCAAATGTGATTTTTGTAACTAGTGAAATGGGTCCAAATAAGTAGGTTTGTACTTTTTCTGGTTGAATTAAGTAGGGTGCAAGGGTTAGTGAAGAAATTAGTGACTGTCCTAGGGAGTTTGTGAGAGATTTTACCATGAAAATGGTGGTTTAGTGTTAGGGTTTGATGAAATATTTGGGGGCAGCAATGTTTCATGACTTTTAAAGTCTGTGCAGACCTTATTAAAGGTGATTGTGGCCTTTCTTTTCTGTGAGGAAGTCAGGGGATTGGTTTTTCAATAAACCCTTGCCAATTTTGTGTAAAATGAGGATTTAGTGAATAAGTGTCAAGGTGGTCTTACTTGGTACTAAAAATTGTTGATTTGGGGGTTTTGTGGTTTGATAATTGACTTCCCATAGGTATTTTGGCTTGGAAGAAAATCTAAAGGAGGGTTCCTTTGAAAAAGAGGCCTATTTGGCCTACTAGGACAATGTACAGTCCATTTTTTGAGAGGTTGGTCCAAAGGAGTCAAAGGTGATTTTGTGATATGTTAGAATGTTCCCAAAAAGGTTCCTAAAATGATTATTGTATTGTGTTTTTGAGTTTTCAATAAAGAGGTGTGAGTGGAAGATTGGGTATGCACATAGATACTAGGTCGAATTGTGAAGTTGAAGTAAATCACCCCATATAGGGTTTGAAGGCTAAAGGATTGAGATAATTTCAGTGAGTTTGTGTTGGTTGGTTGTGTGACCTCCCTATTTGACATCAATTGGTATCAGAACAAAGGAAGTAGGTCTTTTGAGGGAGAAGGTTGAAATTTTGAGCAAGGGAAAACGTGGAATTTGAGGAGTCAAGATGCCTCCTAAAGGAAGCATAGTTGCTACAAAGATTGATAACCAAGCTAGAGAATTGGAAGCCTTGAAGAAGGAGATTTTTGCATTGAAGTCTAAGGTTGGGGTCACTATGGATGAAAGTGACTCTAAAGAGGAAGAAACTTCTAGTGAAGAGGAAGAGTTAGATCTAGAGGATGTGAGGATGGAAAAGCTTTCGAAGGTTGTGAAAAGTGATTGACATAGCAAATTGGATTTGCCTATGTATGGAGGTAGATTAGATGGTGAAGAGCTCTTGGATTGGATAGGAGTCATGGAGAATTACTTTGAAGGTGAAGAAGTAGATGAAGATCACAAGGTGAAGAAGGATAAGACCAAGTTGAAAGGGCATGCTTTGCTGTGGTGGAACTTTGTGCAAGATGAAAGGAAGAGAAAGGGGAAGACCAAGATTACTTCTTGGAAATAATGAAGGAAAAACTCAAAGGTAAGTTCCTTCCTAGTGATTACAATGTTCAATTGCTTAAAAAAATTCAAAATCTTAAGCAAAAGGACCTAGATGTGCAAGCATACACGGAGGAGTTCTATAGGTTAAGCATAAGGAGAAAGCATGAAGAAGATGATGAAGAAAAAGTAACAAGATATCTTAATGGTCTGAGGTATAATATTCAAGATGAAATAAGTTTGATGACACTAAAAACAGTTGAAGATGTTTTCAAATGGCTATAAGGGCAGAAGAAAAAGTGAAAAGGAGACAAGAAAAGACAACAAGAGGTAGAGACAATACTTCTAGACGTAGAAGAATTTTTTCTACTCCAAAACAGTCCAATGATTACTAAGAAGATGTTGGTAAAGGTAAAGAACAAGTCGCTGAGTCTAGAGGTGGATGGAGAGGTGGAAGAACAAGCTTTAGGGGAAGATATACAGATCAAGGAAGAGGTTCTAATGTATTTTCAGGAAGGTGTTACAACTGTGGTGAGTTTGGTCATCCATCCTACAAATGTTTTGAAAATTTTGGTGCTACTTCAAGTGGGGGTGAAAGAAGAGGTGAAAAGAGGGTCCAAATTGTGCAAGAAGATGAAGGTGAAAGTGTCAATTCTCCAAGTCATGTTGTTGCACAAGAGGTGGGTGAATCTTTGATGTTGAGAAGACAACTCTTGAAGGCCTCCAAAGAGAAAGAACCATTGCAAAGAATAAATCTATTCAAGACCACATGCAAGAGTAAAGGTAAAGTATGCAAGGTAGTGATAGATCCAGGTTCCACTGATAATATAGTATCAAGTGAAATAGTAGATAAGTTAAATTTGGTGAAAGTTCCTCAAGAAACACCCTATAAGGTGTCATGGTTAAATGATGATCAGTCACTTCTAGTTAAGGAGCATGCTTTAGTTGAGTTTTAGATTGGATGGTATAGAGATAGGATACTTTGTGGTGTTCTACCTATAACGCCCGTCGTGCAAACCCCAAAGGACAACAATGCACACATTTTTTTTTAAATAATACAAAGTAAACATATAAATAACCATTAAACATAATTACATTACACAATGACATCATAAACATCTACATCCTTTGGGGCACGCGAGGTCACATCGCATAAAACCAACCCAAAACGAAAGATACATATAAAGCTAAATAACTTAACTAATCTTTACATCCATCATAGACAATAAAATATACGATTGCAAGAGATAACATCCATACATTCATAAACATAAATATATAAATTCATCACATGATACAAACCATAATAAATCTCATAAATCATGAATGGTTACAAGGGTGCATTATAATACATCATCTTTTAATACATTACACGTTCACAATACATGAGTTACTTCAAAACCTCCCATACATGTGGGATAGATACATCATACAAAGAATATCTGAAATACAAGATGAATATCAGGTACAAGCTCCATCTGAAGGATACTGTGTAGAACGAACATTGATGGGGAACCCAATGGGTGCAGATCACGTTCCACCCAACCACGTGGGTTTTAGAAAAACCCACCCCCTGTGCTCAAAGGTGACAAGGAAGTGACCGCGACCAAGAATACCAACAAGACTAACTCCAATAAAGAATAACATAATAACAATAACTCCAATAGCAATAATAAAAGATTACATAGATCATAAGCGACAACAATTAAGATCCAATCATAATAACCACAAGGCCATAAAACACATCATAAATAAATCAAAGGAAACAACCATTAACCACTTCTAGAGGCAAGTAAGAAAGCAAAGCATAAGGGAAACTAGCGGAGAGTGTGATCGCATAGTCCTACATGGGTTATCCTGGCCCTTCCTCCAACATGAGGTGTCGACCCCCATCTATGGTTATCTTGGCCCTTCCTCCTACTTGAGGCGTCAGCCCCATAGGGTGACTCATGTAGAGCCATTAACCTCTCATGAGGACAAGGTAACGAATTTTACAACCACGGCCTTCTTAGTCTACCATTAGTCTGTGATAGCCCTAATGGATAGACACGATATCCAAGATTATCTTATTATGTTATTACTACCCATCCCCCTAAGTTCTATTATTAGGTTTTCACTTGTTAATCTAACTCTTACGTGGGTTATCTTGGCCCTTCCTTCTTTTGAGGCGTCATCCCCCATGAAAAGCCACTCTCCCAGGAGACCCCAAAACATATACAAAACCAAGGGTTGTACCACATAAAATGAGCATAAAATCTCAACAAAAAAAACATGCGAGGCATTACCCATCTCGCTAAAAGCACAAAATCAGAGTCTCAACAATTCTCGTACAACCCTTTCAAAATAATGATACTCAATAACTTGCCACATCAAAGTACCAAAAAGAGAGAAACATCGATTAACAAATAAGCTCAAGCCTCTGGAAACCTACGACATCCCTAAGCGAGTTCCTAAATCAAACTTATTAATCTTTTTAATTAAACCAATTCTATTTTAGACTTACTAACCTTCATTAAAATATATTTTAAATTGATTTTCTTTATTTTCAAGCAAGCACAAAGTAAACACTTAAAGAATACATTTGGCCATCTTATGCAAAATGCAAAACATATGAACCTACGTTGTGTGTACAAAATTTCATCATACTCATCTATGTCAATCAGATAAACACCCCTACCACAACCATGTTCTCATCTTCGACATGTACTTGCACACACTTGCACTTAAATTTTCATCAATAGCATTAGCCCACAAACCAAAATCAAAGTGAAACATGTGCATTACATCATCATAAAATCTAACATATGCATCAAATTTAAAAGTCATCTAGCTAATGTCAATAAACATCACTCATAAATTAACACGTGTCATAGATCCAAGGTCTAATTTAGTTTTCCAAAAAATGATAATGTTAAAACTATGCAAACATTCGGTCTAGCCTTATTGTTCTTTGGTTGTACCTAGACAACCAAATTCTCAACCTTCTTTGGCTACTTGACTATGGAGGAAGGTTTCACCTCCTTCAAAATTATATTTTGACTGTAGTAAAATTTTCTAGCCACATGATCCCAAATCTTGTGTCTTTTCATATCAACACCATAGCCAATAAAGATATATATTGCAACCTTATTCTCCAACTTTAATTGCATCTCCCTAGGTACATGAGCATATTCCTTGCAACCAAATATGTGCATATGTTGAAGTGAGGTCCTTTTTTCCCCTCCAAACCTTCATGAGAGTTTTCCCCACAAGTGTTGATGTAGGTGACTTGTTGATCAAGTAGCACATGTAGTAGCAACCACTTCTACACAACATTTTTTATTTTATATTAAACTAACTAAGAATACTCCTATCCCTCTCCACCAACATCTAGTTCATGCATTTTGCAACTCCATTCTACCAATGATTGTGTGTCCAACTATTTCATGTATTTTAATGTCATTATCCATACAATATCTATTAAAGTTTACAAAATAATACTCACCACTATTGTCAATCCTTTAAAACTTGGTCTTTCTACTATTTTGGTTTTCCCAAGAGAGTCTTAAATGGCCTAAACTAACTAAAGACCTTATATTTACTTATGAGAAGATATACGCATGTCATCTTAGAACAATCATCAATAACTAATATATATTACAAAGATTTTGAGAAAGAAGGAACATTTACAAGGCCAAATACATTGAATTGAATAATATCTAACAACCCAATTTATGAGAACTAGAATAAAATGACACAGTTTTTCTTTCCATAAATGTAATATTTACAAAAATTAAACTCAAGAGGAGAATCAATACTTGGCCCTCTATAGTATTTTTATTTTTAATGTTTATAGAAATTTCTCATCAATATGGCCCATGTATTGGTGCCTAAACACTGTTAGAGTTGGCTATGGAGATACCCAAGTTCTAGAGGAAAAATGGAAAGCACAAAGAGATTAATATGCAATGCTCAAGATTGCAATGGAATTGATTATTCAAAAATTCCTCCATAGTTACAAATGAGAACCCCTTGGTTATATAGCCAAGGTGAGACATAGAATTGTTGAGGGTCAAAACAGTACAACAACATTAAACATAATATTACTATTCTATTTCTCATGAGAAAGAAAGACAACACATGGTAATCTAACTCCCAAGGTCCTGGTAATTGGTTCTCAATATGCTGATGTCGCTTAATGGTCAATATAATTGTAATGTGCAAGGGGCCTTTGCTAGTAACAAGGAACAAAACTGCATGAAATCAACTAATCTACGTTTGGGGAGGGGGGGTTTAAATAAAGATAAAAAGATAGATCATAGTCTTAAAATAGAAGAACATGAATGAACGCTCTTAATATCCAAACATGCATATCAATAATGAGTGTTTATTCACCTAACCACAACCACAACAAGATGCAATCCATAGAATAAACTATACTACTACATACATCCATAGTGTTAATTCAATATCATCACCATTCACTAAACTTTACTTCAAAATAGATCATTCATTCATCATTAAACATAGATCAAATAGACATAATAGTAACTTCATTCATAGATAACCCAATGAGATAATCTTGAATCCGGTTTCCTCTATTGATTCTCATCAAATAGAAAACATTTAGGAACAACAAATCGCTGGCATACAGATTGATCATGCATCATTAACCTTATCAAAATAGATCCAAGCTTAACAACATACAAATGTATAAAACTATAATATGTAACCAAGTTCAACTAAACTTTTAAAGTATCTATGCTAACCAACATAAAATCCTAGAACTAATCACTATTACTATCATCAGGTTGCTTATCTTAAATTAGCCGACCTTTACAAAATAGGACCTCTAGATACATATAGGCGTTGCATGCATGAGTTTTCTCAATTTGGAATCCAGATCCACAAATTAAGGAACCGAAACTACTTGATGAAACTGAACTGTTGATCTCTTTTTCTGAGGCTGATTGCTTTGTTACATAGAAACTTTAACGCTCAAAGAAGAAGGTGGAACTGATGGAAAAAAATGGAGTCAAGTTATGTCAAAACCCAACAAAAGAGGAGAGAAGAGGATGTTGCATCTAGTTAAGAAAGTGTGTAACCATTAGTTCACTACTGTGTTGTATGCTCAAGGACATATTCATCATAACTAGCAAACACTTGTTGAAGGATATCCAAATCAGGCGCATCTAGCCAATCATCCTCAAATTTAATTTTTTTAAATTATGTTGAAAACAATTTTTGTACTTCCTTCAATTTAATCACTTCTCTTCTAGCAGCCTTTGCTTCTTCCCTGATGTCCATAAACCTATCCAACAACAAATCCTCTCTATCATCTCCCTTTTGCATCACCTCTTCAAATCTACTCCATTTCTCCCTCATCTTATCCAAAGAAATACCATCCTTGACTAAGGTATCTAGATTGACTAAAATAGCCACAATTGCCTCTAATTCATCAATCTATTGATTCAAATCTTTACTCACCTCTTGAATCTCATTTTTATGCTCATGAATAGGCTTGGATTTGTATCAGGTATTATAATCATAGTTTTCTCAACAAAATCTGCATTATCATCCTCAAGAATTGATTGCTCCAGCAGAGTTGACTTAGGTACCTTAATAATATCCTTAAGCTTTTTAATATATTCTTTTTATTCTTCATCCTGCTTGTCTAAACCTTCAGCGTGTTGGTTCAAATCCCCTACCAACTCAAGTGTTGTTTCATGAACCTTGAAACTATCAGTTAACACTTCATCAACTTCTTGATTGAGCTTATCAATCCATCTTTCTAGCATTCCCACCTTACTCTTCATATGGACCAAGTCATCAGCTTCCTTCTTTGTCAATAAGATTGGGGATTCGGGGGTTGCAGCTTCTTGATAAATTGGAGTTGAAACATCTTTTAAAAAATTGTGCAATTGATCCAATTGAGCCTTAAGCTCATCCTTCTTTTGCTTGTCTTTGATCATTCGGGACTTGGTAGAGGAAGCTACAATATCAATCAAGTTCATTTGTTGGTTTCTTGTAGGTCTTCCCAAATGCACCGTACCCAATTGATAATCATTCATTAGCATGAATGGAGTAGGCATCAACACATTGGAAGATACTGAAGGGATAAGAGTAGGCACAACCAAAGCCTAACCAACAGGTTCCATCTCACATAAGTGCATAGCCTCGGGGTCAGCCTTGACTATGACTACTCAATTATTGCAAATGAACTTAATAGATTTATGCAAGGTAGATGGGACTACACCCATAGCGTGAATCCACAGTCTACCAAGAAGATTATATGGTAATATTTCTAACATATACAAGGGTGGTTATGGTAACGGTTCCCAACCTCAAAGGCAAGACTATCATGCCTAGGGCTTGTCAACTGACATTATCAAACCCACGAATGATAATCGAAGAAGCATTAAGAGAAGATGAATCAATATTAATTTTGGGCAACAGATCAATGCTACATACATTGAGTGTCAAACTGGCATCAATGAGAGTACGTCTAATACATATATCATTAATGTTAACTATAATCATTAGAGGGTCCGCTTTCTTTTCTACTTCCGGAGGTGGGAGTTCTTACAAATGGAACGTAATATTTGAAACATCCACACGAATATGAATGGATTCCAAATTATTTGTAAAATTCCATGAGGTAACAAGCTCAACCTCTCCTTTAAATTGTTGAGGACGCCTCATTCTTGGCATCGGTGGTTTTAGGATTGGAGTCTATTGTCTAGTAGGAGTCTCTAAGTTTGCATTCCAGACTTATGCTCTCTCCTGCGCTTAGTGCGATCTGGATTATCAGAATCTGAATGCTTGTCAAATGCTTGTTGGATGTAATCTGCACATGAATCAATAAGATATCTGAAGTTTCTGTCTATTTATTTCCGCAAATTGGTATCAGAGCCTCAAATCCAGGATACATATACGAGGGTCTATTGTTCATCTGGTTTTGGAATTTTTGTCAAAGTAGTTTGTTTTGTCATTGCTTTTGTCTTGGTTTTGGTTTGGACATTAGAAAAACTATTGCTTCATTAAGATCTGACTATCATCTTGGAGAATCATGTTCTGAATGAGAGTAGCTGATGTGAGTAGCTGTGGACCCACAAAGAAGACCGTGAACTACAGTCAAGGACAAAGCGTGATGAAGGTGAGCGCGAAGACTGAAAACGAGTTAAAAAGGTCTAGTTAAAATCAAGTAAGTTCTTATCCTTCCATTTTATTAGTCAAATGGATGAATGCAAGCAGCCTTCTTCTTCAGAATCCATAATCATTTTCAAGACAAAGAAGAACTTTAGACGAAAATGGCAACTTTAAGTTTCCGTGATGTTAGAATTTCTGATTTATATCCCTAAAAGGTATAAAGGAAAAAAATGATGAATTATGTGAGACAATTAGAGATAAACCTAGAGTTTCCGTAAGTTGGAGACTGGCTCAGTCTATTTTCCATTCTTAATTCCTACGACATAAAGAGATGGAAAGGAAAAGGGTTTCTTCCATGTGCATCTCAGAGCTTCTAGAGACCATCCTTCTGTAGGGAGAAAATCATTCCAATAATTAAGGCAAAATGTCAATATTTTCCATCCCTACAAATTCCTGCTTCTGATTTACCTTTGTTTTTATACATTGATGCTTCTAACAACACTTGGTCTGCTGTGTTGATACAGGAAGAAGGAAATGGAAAGCAAAATATTTGCGGTTATCGCTCTGGAACTTTTACAGACACAGAAAGCAGATATCATATTTATGAAAAGGAGATACTGGTAGTTAAAAAAGGAATGGAGAAATTCAAGATCTTTCTCAAGCCAGTAAAATTCATAGTAAGAACTGACAGTCAAGCCATGAGAAGCCTGCTCAAAAAGAAACTTAATAAGGATATTGCTCAAGGTAGAATTGCTAGGTGGTATTTTGAATTTTTGAGTTACGACTTTGACATTGAATGGATAAAAGGAGAGAATAATCCACTAGCTAACACCCTGACCAGAGAACTTGCAGGTTCCATATATACTGATCTTGAGTTTAATTCTCCAGGTTGGTATAGACCAGATGGTGTTTCCATGTATATGGTAAATTATGGTAATGGAAACATGATCACTCTTCCTACTCTTCCCAAAGAAATAATTATTATTTTGCTAGAATCATATTTCTTGAATAAATGGCTTCGAAATATGCAAAATTTAATTCACTATCATCATGACTAGGGATTAATAGATTCAGATGAAGAAGAAGAATTCAAAGAATCCTTTGGTTTAGCAAGAGCTCCAATCAAGTATTGGTGTGGAAACAATTCTATCCATATCCGCATCAAAGGGTTGTTTGGTATGAGCTAGTCAAAACAAAGTAAGATGAATTTATTAAAAGGACTAAAATTTGGTTTCATCACTCATATAAGTTTTGATTAGGATACTTTTGAAGAATATGCTGATATTGTTGGCGCCAGATTCAATCCTGATATGGAGGAATTCCTGAATCTATTATACCCACAATTGAGAAGTACAATATATGATTGTATGATTCAATACTTGGTGCATTATCCAAGAACAGGATATCATTTCCCTAGGATTGAATTATATCCTCTTGAAGCCAGATGGAGACCAGAAGTAAAAATTGAAAATATGGAAATCAATCTCAAACCAGCACTCCTTGCCAGAAGAGTGGAATTAGACTAGGCTTATTCTCAAGATTATGTGGTTCAAATTGATAATGCTTTTAACCCCAGAACTGAAGATTGGGTTCGAGCATACCATGAGTTACCAGATCAATTATTAGATCCGATACCATTCTGATGGCTAGCACATGGGCTTGTCAGTGCCGTGATGTCACCCACGTTAAGATGTGACAATAGGATGCAACATTTTCTTAAAAAGCAAGATCCCTATAGCCACTTATGGGTATTAAGTGGGCCCTTCTCACTCACGGGTGTCCTAAAAGTGACTTTCTTTTCCCTCCACTATGTCAATGTTTACGACATAATGCTTAACAGCTATCTACTCGATAGTGTGGTAGGTTAGTGGGATGCGTGTCAAAAGCATATGGATGGATTCCAAATTATTTGTAAAATGACATGAGGTAACAAGCTCAGCCTCTCCTTTAAATTGTTGAGGACGCCTCATTCTTGGCATCAGTGGTTTTAGGATTGGAGTCTATTGTCTAGTAGGAGTCTCTAAGTTTTCATTCCAGACTTATGCTCTCTCTTGCACTTAGTGCAATCTGGATGATCAGAATCTGAATGCTTGTCAAATGCTTGTTGGATGTAATCTGCACATGAATCAATAAGATATCTGAAGTTTCTGTCTATTTATTTCCGCAGTAGTAACTACTAGAGGGTGTACTAACTTTTCTAGTCACTTGTAAAAAATAATAATAAATTTAGTTATAGTTTTTCTTGACTAGATATTCTATTGTAGGTAGAACGAAAGGATTTTATTAGTAAAAAATTGACAATTTTATCCCCTATTTCTTCATACTCTCTCAAAAAAAGAAATAATTGTAATGCATGATTTTTCCTCCCCTTCTTTTTTTATGATTTTTGTGAGGTGTTGTTAGGAAAATGTGTGTTGTTCACTTTGCATAATGTTATAATGTAATATTTATTTATTATGTGGTGCACCTAGGGAATCTAGGGATATGTGCATCACATGGGTCTAGCATTCTTGGGGCCACTTTATGTGTTTTATGTAATATGGGAAAAATATTTAATGTCGAAAAAATTTAGTACCAATATTAAATGAGGGATTAATGAATTTGTAAGCTCATGGTATCAGTCACTGACTTTTTATAATACCTCAAATGAAGGAAAAGTGAAACCCTAATATTTCACCTAGGATTTCAATGGTGTTTTTCCACAACATGTCATTTAGAGTTTGAGGTAGCAAGGGTTTGATGGATTTGGAAAAGGTATGAGACTAACTTATAACTTGAAAGATGAGTCAACCTACCCTTGACCAAACTTGGGATGAATTTTGGAATGAAATGCAATTATTTGACTAGGCTAATGATGCAAACAACTATTCTTATGCAAAAATAGCAGATCTGAAAATTCACAATAGACAGAAACTTCAAATATCTTATTGAAACTTTAGATGATTCAACCTACCCTTGACCAAACAACTATTATCAATAAGATATCAATAAGATATCTGAAGTTTCTGTCTATTTACCCCCAATGTATGTAGCATTGATCTGTTGCCCAAAATTAATATTGATTCATCTTCTCTTAATGCTTCTTCGATTATCATTCGTGGGTTTGATAATGTCGGTTGACAAGCCCTAGGCATGATAGTCTTGCCTTTGAGGTTGGGAACTGTTACCGTACCCACCCTTGTATATGTTATATGTTAGAAATATTACCATATAATCTTCTTGGTAGACTATGGATTCACGCTATGGGTGTAGTCCCATCTGCCTTGCATAAATCTATTAAGTTCATTTGTAATAATCGAGTAGTCACAGTCAAGGTTCACCCCAAGGCTATGCACTTATGTGAGATGGAACCTGTTGGTTAGGCTTTGGTTATGCCTACTCTTATCCCTTCAGTATCTTCCAATGTGTTGATGCCTACTCCATTAGTACTCGTTATGAAGGATACTCTTGATGAAACTGAACTGTTGATCTATTTTTCCGAGGCTGATTGCTTTGTTACATAGAAACTTTAACGCCCAAAGAAGAAGGTGGAACTAATGGAAAAAACTGGAGTCAAGTTACGTCAAAACCCAACAAAAGAGGAGAGAAGAGGATGTTGCATCTAGTTAAGAAAGTGTGTAACCATTAGTTCACTACTACGTTGTATTCTCAAGGACATATTCATCATAACTAGAAAACACTTGTTGAAGGATATCCAAATTAGGCGCATCTAGCCAATCATCCTCAAATTTAATTTTTTTAAATTATGTTGAAACCAATTTTTGTACTTCCTTCAATTTAATCACTTCTCTTCTAGCAGCCTTTGCTTCTTCCCTGATGTCCATAAACCTATCCAACAACAAATCCTCTCTATCATCTCCCTTTTGCATCATCTCTTCAAATCTACTCCATTTCTCCCTCATCTTATCCAAAGAAATACCATCCTTGACTAAGGTATCTAGATTGACTAAAATAGCCACAATTGCCTCTAATTCATCAATCTGTTGATTCAAATCTTTACTCACCTCTTGAATCTCATTTTTATGCTCATGAATAGGCTTGGATTTGTATCCTATTATAATCATAGTTTTCTCAACAAAATCTGCATTATCATCCTCAAGAATTGATTGCTCCAGCAGAGTTGACTTAGGTACCTTAATAATATCCTTAAGCTTTTTAATATATTCTTTATATTCTTCATCCTGCTTGTCTAAACCTTTAGCATGTTGGTTCAAATCCCCTGCCAACTCAAGTGTTGTTTCATGAACCTTGAAACTATCAGTTAACACTTCATCAACTTCTTGATTGAGCTTATCAATCCATCTTTCTAGTATTCCCACCTTACTCTTCATATGTACCAAGTCATCAGCTTCCTTCTTTGTCAATAAGATTGGGGATTCGGGGGTTGCAGCTTCTTGATAAATTGGAGTTGAAACATCTTTTAAAAACTTGTGCAATTGATCCAATTGAGCCTTAAGCTCATCCTTCTTTTGCTTGTCTTTGATCATTCAGGACTTGGTAGAGGAAGCTACAATATCAATCAAGTTCATTTGTTGGTTTCTTGTAGGTCTTCCCAAATGCACCATACCCAATTGATAATCATTCATTAGCATATCATCCCGGTTCTTATCCACCATTGGTATTGCACATTTAGCAATGATTTCTCCAATGTCTGTAAGTTTGGTGGAATGGAGAACCCTAGCCTTCTTTTTGGGTCTCTCCTTCTCAATATCTTTAATCATCTCCTCCCAATTGAGAGGTTGTGGTTGAACTATCTGCTTTCTTTCCAAGTCAAGCTTCAACCATGTAGGAGAAATTTGAGTAGTAGCTACTTGGACTAAAGAATAAGTAGCAGTAGTGGAAGATATAGGTTGTAATATTGTATTCTTAGGCTAGGAGTCAACCTATTGCACATTTTGTTGCTCTCTTTGTGCCTCTTCTTGTGCAAGCTCATCAGCCTATTCCTTATCTTTTTGCTCTTGCAATCTCTTATTTTCCATCTCCTGCTTTAGACATTCTTCTTCCAATTTCTTCTCTGCATATACCTGGTCCCTTTGCCTCTTTAATTCCTCCACATAATCTCAAGCTTCCTTGGAATTTTTCTCATATAGAGCAAGCTCTACAACCTATTTCTCCCTTTATAGATGCTCTTGCTCTTCCCTTTTCTTGTAAGTTTCTTCAATAGCTTTAAATTTAGCCTCAAGGGCTTCCTTTCCCTTCTTTGAGTAGCCTTTTCCTCCTCAAGATCATGAATTTCCTGTTGCAATACCAACTTATCTCTTTCTTCCTGCATCTTGAGCTCTTGTTCCTTTTGTTGTTGTCACTAAGCCAATTCATTAGTCTTGACTTTATCCTCAAGTTCTTTATGTTTTTGTGCATCAGATTGTGCCTTGGCATCAATCTCTTATTACCGTGCTAGTGCCTCAGCTTTGGCCTTGGCATCTGCTTCCCTTTTTGCATCCTCAAACAATTTCCATTGTTCTTCTTCAGTCAACACATGTTTAGTCCCGACATCATTAGTTACATCAAGAGATGTTACTACATGAGCCTCTTTATCAAATGGCGTATTTTCAGAATCAATAGCAATATCATGTATTTCAATTCCCAACTCCATTTCCTTTAGGACCTTAGCTTCCTTTTGGAGAGTTCCCTTTGGGGATTCCTGACCTGGTTGTTGTCTAACAAAGGGTTGAACAGATACTTCTCCTGCAACAGATGTGGAGGCATCAACTTCTACAATGGCCTTTCCTTCTTGCATCTCAGGAGGATCTTGAGCTATAGCCTCCTCCTCTAAATTGGGAGGAAGAAATTCCAAAGGCTCCTTCAAAGACTTTCTTCTCTTTGTCCTTTTGTATTGGGTGGTTCCAACAACCTTCCTCTTCTTGTATGTTTGAGCTTTCGGCTGGTTAACTCTCAAAATAACCCATTGAACGCTCCTATCCAACACCAGCCTTGAAATTTGTTTTATATCAATTGATTCCTCAACATTCCAATCAACTGGGTCTAGATCTTTAGTTCCTATATTTTCGGCATCATACTAGGGGTCTAAGGTTACCCCATCATCTGACAATGTTTCAGGGATATCCTCTTTTATTCCATCATGAGTGGGATAGGAAATCTTTCATAGTTTCTCCTCCTGAGATCATATTCATCCTAGAGATCCATCCAAAAATCCTCCAACAAATTAAAATTCTTATCAAAGACACTGGGGAGCAGGGCCTGCATCTTGTGTTCAGGATCAAAATGCATCCTGGAAGTGTATAAACCCAATTTTAAATAAAATAATTCATCATAGACTGCTTTAGCTGCCACAATGTGTGGACAACTATACTCACCCAATTTCATAGGAAACTTATGACAACTAGTCTTGTGCTTGGTGCCAAACTTAAAGTTAACCCACAAAGCTTGATATATGAATTCCATCAATATAATTTTTTTGCTACAACACCTAGGCAGTAGGTGGGGGTGGCCATCAAAACTAGACAATCTGAAATAGGTAAATTTGGGGTATTGGATATACTAATGTCCCCATTCTGCAATAAAATCCATGGCTTCCCTGCTCAGTCTATAACCAACATCTCCTGCTAACCTATTAATGATGAAATACATAAATGCATCATTAATCCTCTTGTAATGTGACTCCAAGGTTTGTAAAGTAAGCTGGTCATAGTGGTTCCACACTTTATTTTTCCCTTAGGCCTCTCCCAATATGCCCACTGCATTCAATCCAGGAAAAATTTCCATTCTAACAGTTGCATAGACTACATAGGAGGTCATAAAGAAACTCTTGGTTTCTCTCACTCTCAACATTTGATTATGAATTCTCTCAGACATCCCCATAGACCATTCAAACTATTGTTTTCCATCCAAGATAGTTTGGATAAAAGGAAACATCCATTCTTTAAATTGAGAGGCGTCTCTCTTTTCGAACACCTTGGAGAGCATCATTATTATGTCCCCAACCTCCTTGTAGAAGTCTGCCATTTTAGGTTGATCACAAAGCTTAGTGAGAGACTTCTTCTCTACCCTCATCCAAGTCTTATTCATATGATTTTTTTTGGCTTCCTTCTTATCACTGTAGAGCTTCAATGCTTCCGCTTCATTTAGTCACCTAGGATTTTGGGAGTAGGTGCATCAAACATGAATCTAATCATTTGTGGTGTTAGATCAATGATAACATTTCCCTTCACATCCACACACTTCCTAGTAGCAGGATTGTATGCTCTAGCTGCTACAAGAATCAACTCCAGACACTAGACAAACAAAGGGAAGAGTGCAACATGGGCCAAACTCGATTGAACGATTCTTTCAGTTCTTCCTATGACCTTCTCCTCATTGAATGTCTCCTCATACAATTCCTCATAATTGAAAGGACCCAAGTTGGTGTCAGTAATATTAGCCCAATCAGAATCAACCTTGCTAGCTATGAGGGTAACCTCCTTATGTTTACATCTCAGAGTATATGGGAGTTTTTCCACCTTAATCTTCTTTGGTTTGGCTCCTTTCCTAGAAGTCTCTGCTGGTTGGCTCCTTTGAGAAGCCTCTTCCGATGCACCTAACATTTTTCTCACTCTACAATAAACTCCTATATTAGATGAAAAAAAGAATATAATCAATTTATCATGTAATTACATCCTCTACTTCCTTAGGACAATTCTCATACTTAGCCAAATTTTACTTTTATTGGAAGCGAAGTTATAGAAGAAACAAGAATATAAAACAATTTTAACACATAGCAGGATCAAAACTAGAACTAGAACAAGATCAGAACCAGGACCAGGACCAAAATTGACCTAGAAACTAATTACTAGTTCCAAGTTCTACTTCCACTCTGGTTCTGACTCCGATTAAAAGCAATTGTGAAGATTGAAATTATAAATAAACAGAAGCAAGACCGGGACAAAAATGAACTTCAATAGCAA
>VDFB02014282.1:0-56836 GCA_007258455.2 Sequoia sempervirens
TTTCTTCATACAAATCTTCATTGTTGAATGAACCCAAGTTCATATCTCTAATGTCTGTCCATTCTTAGTCCACCTTGCTAGTTGTAATGGTGGGAATTTGATGTTTATACCTCAAAGTATATGGGAGTTGTTCCACCTCGATCTTCTTAGGCTTGGCTCCTTGTTTTGAGCTCTCTGTAGGTTGGATCCTTTGAGAAGCCTCCTCTGATGCTCCATACATCTTCTAGTTTTGTAATAAAACCATGGATTAGATGAACAAAAGAGTATGGCAATCAATACATCATCCAATACCACTTTCTACTTCCTTAGGACAACTTTCCATACTTAGCCAAATTTCATATTCACCGGTAGTGGAATAAAAGAAGAATCAGGAATGGGAAACAATTTTAACACAAGGTGGGATTAGGATCGAAACCGGAGTGGGGATCAGAATGGAAACTGAACTCAAAACTAATGTATAGTTTGAAGTTCAACCCCCACTCCAGTTCTGCTTCTGCTAAAGAGTGAGTGTGAAGACCAATGTCAATAGTAATCATAAGCAAGATCATTTTGGGAATGAACCCCAATGCAAACACTTACGGGATGAGTTCTTTCCCGAGTCCGCTTCTAATGGTTTAACATTCAAAATGAAGCAATTTCTTGAAGATGTGGTCACATGAGCTTTTAGGAATTGGGTCACATGGGATCATAAGGGAATTTAAAATAAAGGTGCTTAACCTCACCCTTTAATAGAATGAAGTCCAAATTTAACTCTAAGGGCTAGATATTGTAAAGGTTGTCGAACAAACCCTAGTTTGCATGACATGTCGACTTAGATAATTAAGGCATCAAAAACCTGACATCAAAATCACTAAATCAAAATAGGAATAAGATCAAAGGGGTCACTAAATAGGTCCTAACATATTTAAAGCATGGAGGACCCCATGAAATGAAACCCTAGTTAAAAACTAGGGCACGATAAAACAAACCTTCCATGAAAGCGACAACAGAATGGAAAAATAAACAAATGGAAAGACAAAAAAGGAAAAAATGAAAAATAAAAAGGGACAAAAAAATGAAACCAAAAAGACACAAAGGAATGAGCAAAGGTTCATAGGAAAGGTCGCGTGAATGTGCAAAAACATAATGAGCAAGAACACAAAAAAAAAACGACAAAGCAAATGATAAAAGAATGGGAAAATACCCTACCTCGAAATGCCAACAAGACAGGCTGAAACTGGATAAGAATTCACTCAGCAACGTGCCTCCCCAATCAAATCATGCTCCTCTCAAAGTTATCCTAGCTCTAGTTCTCTAAAATAACTTAGATAACAAAGATAATGAGCCAGTTAACCTCGATTAAGGTTTTAAAATCATTTCACACATTTGAGGAGGCTACAATTAATGTAATAAATGTAGTTGGCCAGGGGAAAAGCAAACAACGTAAATGAATAGTCAACTCATGTGGAAACCAAAGGAAGGTCGGACACGGACTCGGATTTGGAACAAAACAAGAAACCTTTAACAAGTTTCTTATCTAACTCTGAACTCGGTTCTGGTCCTGTGGAAAGGACATACAACAAAGGGAGACGAGGGCAGAATCAGAACAAAAAACAGGCAGAATTAGAACCAAAAACAAACCTGGAACTTATACAAAGTTCCAAGTTTAATTTCAATTTCGATTCTGTTCTAAAAAATTGAACAAAATCAAGACAAGGAAAAAAGAAACGATTGGAAGTGGGACCGGAACAAAAATTGGACCCGACTCAAACACCAAAAAACACAAAGCAAGCAAGCGGGAGTGGGATTGGAACGAACACCAAATCTAGAAATTTTATAAAGTTCCAAGTTCACTTTCAATTCCAATTCTGCTTTCACTCGGGCAAAGACAAGACACAAGGAAACTATTGGAGGCTCAAATCTGCACCCTATTTGCTAAGCGTTTCCAATTGTACTTAGCAGATTTGGACCAACATTGGAATTCTTTTAGGTTGTGGGTAACCTATCTAAAAGTAGACCTCCGGATTGTGGGCCGGCTTCCCTATTTGATATCACCTAACTGTTGAATTTCTGAGGTAAAGGTAAGAGTTGCATGAAATAAACCTAATGCTAAAAGAAAACTAAAGTGGTACACCAAACAATCTAGACCTGTTAACAACTTATCATATTTGAATTAATATCACATAGCTAGACTTACACAACTCACTTAATAATGCAGTTTGCATGAATATTTCATAAGAAGGTCTATAAATAATGCTATTAAAAGGAAAACAAATATTTCACAATTAATCAGCACCATTAACAACACAACTAACAACCTGCAAACATACACCTTCTGCTAAATAGATGCATAGCATGAGACAAGCTTGCAAGGAAAAAAATATTTCACAAAACAAGCTGATCAATCATTAACAACATACATGAGAAACATAAAATGAGAAGGTAAAAGTGCTCTACTATATCAATTCAAAGTGCTTATTGTATATTAAGTTGGTTTGAGTTACAATGCAACTTCATCAAAAAATAACTCCAAGATAGTAGCTATCCTCCTGCTGAAAAAGAAAGAACTCCCTAAAAAGTTCTAAAATGAACATACTTAACCAAAAACCCACCAAAACCTCCCACACATGTGCTTCTAGAAGATTATCCTCGGATAAAACAAAAATGGCTCCAAAAGAACCTTCTAGAAGTCTCTAAAATGCCCTCTACATGGAGAAAAAACAAGATAAGTCTATAGCCATCCCAAAAGTGTGACAAATATACCTCCAGCTGGCCTCATTCTTCACCAAAATAGTCTAAAAAACATCTCACACTCCCCACACCTTTGCAAGTCATAATTGGTCCTATTTCAACACTTGACCATATTCCTTATCATGCAACATGTGTGTTTTTTGAGAGCACATGGCCTTTTAAAGCATAAATATAGTGATTTTTCTAAGTGATTTATAAATCACCACTTGGGAAAACACTTTACAATTAAGCTCAATCTAAAAGGCCCCACCATTTAAAAGCATTACATTTACATTGAAAAGTAACTTGAATGTGATTTGAAAATTATTTCACATGATATCTTCATATATAAAATGTAGCATCAAAAGCTATGACAAAAGCTTCCAAAAGTTTTAAAGGAACTTTGATTGTCATCTTACCACCCATATTTTGCATTCTTCCCACACATGTCATAATCACATGGTTTGCAAAGGAACACAACATAATAGCACTTGGCTCATAAGGCCAACCTCCAAGACTCTTGGAAAGCATATTCCAAGTCACATGACATCAAAGACATACCCTGTTATATGGCACACTCCATTTGCAAATTGATGACTTAGCAAAGCGAAAATAAAGGGAAGAAATCCCTAAGACATAGAATGCCTAAGTGAAAGCATGTAACATAGTATGAAGACTTGGAAAGGTTTTAAGTGGGAAAGTTTATAAGGCATGAAATGCCTAAGGGGAAAATAAATGAAGGAATAAAAATGCCTAAGGTAATAATATGTGGCCATCGGCCCCTCAACACATTTCACATGTTTTAATTAAAAAAAAACATGGAAAACACTTCCCCACCGAATAGGGTCAAACCCTAATCATAATTCTCCAAAATGATGAAGAGACATTATCATTTGGGATTCAAAGATTCTAGAGAATGTCGCTCTGCTACCATGAGGGTTTGGAAAACATGGGAAAAATGATGTCTTCCCACAAGTTTTTAGTCATTTTTTGACATTTCTCCTCCTGAAAAAATCATGGGATTCTCAGGTAAATGCTTTTGCTTGACCTAAGCTCACATCTTTTGACTTACAAGCCATGGCCATGAATATATTTTGAAGGACTTTCTTCATGAACTTGTTTTTTGTTGTTGCTTTCTTCTGTTGACAGCAGCCATGAGAAGCTAGTATGAAGCTTTTGAAGACAAAAAATCTTGCAAATTGCAGGGATTGTGTGAGAAAAACTTTGGGTAAGTTCAGTCGACCACTCCATTTTTGTTGATTCAGTGCAAAATGACCTAGATTCTTGTTTCTTCTTTAAGAATAGAGCATAAAATGCTTGCTTCTTTTCTGTGTTTGTCAATGAGGACATTCCATTTCATTTATTTTTGTGGTTCTTATGAAAGAAGCAAGCATTGGCCGTAGCCATGAACGGGAAAAAAAATGTGTTCATGCTCATTTATCTCTTAACCTTCATGCATTCTTTTGGTTTACTTCTCAAATTTCACAAACATTGACAACCCAGATGGGTTCCTAGAACATAGAAAAAGAAAGAATCGGCTGTGGCTCTGCCTCCATTTTTTTTTAACTGGGCTTTCTTGCATTTGTTATTTTTTTTTCCTTTTTCTGCATTTTGAGAAAGACCCCTACTGGGGCTTCCTATAGCATTCATATTTGTTGAAATTGTGACTATTAGCAGAGAACCCAAGTGGGTTTCATGATTTCTTCGAAAGGTTCAGGTTTGTTGCAAGAACTGCAAAAAATATTGTAAATTCTTTCACTTTTTTGTAAAAGGAAAGCAACGTTGCTCTATTTGACCAAAACCCCAAGTGGGTTTTTATATTTTCCAGAAAAAGGCCACTCCAAACCATGACCTGCCATGGTGCATAAAATGGATTGTTTCATTTTTTGTAGAATGCTTTCTTTATCATCCTTGTATTTTCCTTTTTAGTTTGTTGATATTCATTCGGCTAGCTCTCAAGTTCAAAACCTATGCTGAAAAGTTGTTCATTTTGCTTCTATAAGTGAAGTAAATGCATTTCCAATGCTTCCATGTTCACACTCCACTTCAAATACTTGTATGTTTTATCATCTCCCTTTGTAGTTTAAAGCCTTGAAAGGGCTTCACAATTTTATTGAATTGACTGTCCAATAAACTCCAAGGTCATTGCTCTTGGGCTTACACATTTCATGTCACCTATCTCAGATATAATGTTGACTATATTATGCTTTGATTGAACTTTCCTATCACTGTGCTTCCCATACCTTTGTGATCTAAGGGGCATACCAGCTATATGCTGCTACAGTCCTCAAAAGATGGAAAAAGCAATAGTAATAAAATAGACTTTTCCACTGAGAAACGGACCTTTGACTCAAAGGGGAGACCTAAGATCAGACCCTTAGATCCTGGAGCAAGAATATGTAAATGCTATTTGAACTCACAATGCTATTCTTGTACTCTCCACCACCGTGGACCAAGGCTTGGGTCTTATTTCTTCATGATGGCCTTGCAATGCACACATTCAATCCTTATGAAAATAATGAACTGTCCCCTTTGAAACCCTTATAGGAAATACCATCATTGACTGCAACTCATTGAAAGTACCCTATCTGCTACAATATCCCTATCCCTTGTAACTGTTTCATATGCTTGTTCATGAATATACCTTGCTTTTGTACTGATTAAGTAAGATCAATGTTGTCTTTATAACACTGCCTCCTGATGCAACTACTCAAGCATTTTGCTTATCTTTATCAACTCTACCGTGAGTGACAATGACACAACCTCACTCACACCACAAACACCTTATGACAAGCACACTACTCAGGCTACTAAGACATGATCATGAGGGATCTGTCCCTACCATGAGATTGCATCTAAAGGACTGTTCTAGTGATAAATCATGGATTGTACCTTCGAGTTGCTATGTTTACACATGACTATCCACTACAAAAACTGTCTTCATAAATGGTTTCTTTCTTATTGAGTTCTCATATAATTATCATGTAACTGTAGGGATTGTTGTGGTGACTATGCTTTCAACTGTTTGACATGTCAAGAATACAAGAGCACATCTTGTTGCATGCTTACCTCATTATAGTTTGAGCACTCAATGATTTTTGTAATGTATTGAAGTCACTACTTTTAATGTAAAGAAACCTACTGTGCTTTACAAGTACAAACCAGATTGAATGCACTTACTTTTCCTTTTATTTATGTCATGTGACTCACAAAAATTTAGCCCATGTTGCTTGATTACATGTTTACTTACATGTATTGTCTCCTTCATAACTCATGACTGATCCTTTCCCTTTGTAAAATAGAATCATGATCTTGGTAGATTGCTTGAATGGTGACCTAATAGCTTACTTTCCTATGTGATGAGTGACTTCCCAATAGGGTTGTGGTGAGAGGGGCTTGAAAACAATTTAAAACACTTCCTCATTATTAAATAGATGCATAATTGAACTTGATGCATCTTTAAAACCCTTTGATGCATAATTGAACTTGATGCATCTTTTGAATCTGATAATGAAAGTTGATCAACTGGTATGATTCCATATTGGTTTAATGCATTGATAAGAGATAAATATTTGATCAAGTTGCTCAATTTCCTTTTCTTTCAAAGCACGCTGAGCTCTACCCTTGTGGGAGCCACATTTACCCCACATGCTGCATTTGATCTGATAATGAAACAATAATCAAGCTTGTCCTAAATCTACACATGAAGCAAATAGTTAGAAAATAAATGCATACGTTGAATGTTCTTTTGTTTAATGCATTTATGGATTAGCTTATACATGCATAGGTAGGTGTGTATGCAAGGATTGAATCATTCATTGCTTAGAGCCTCGCTCTAACACTATGTTTTCTTCAAATGCAGGGTGAGGAGCACAATGGTGCTGGGAGGGGCACAAGTAGTTCGGGGCAGCAACAGGGCAACTTGTAACTAGTCATTCATAGGCAATGATTGGTTCCATTCTTACATGCACATTCTCTCTTTCCTTTACTTATTCATGTATAAGGTGTTTCATATTTTCATTTGAATAAGAAAGCTATTCCCTTGGCTTGTGAGGGACATGTACCTTAATGATTATCAATAAAATAAACTACATTTGAATACATGATTCTCTTTCTCGTTTGTTGTAATACACCATTGAAATGGAAAAAGAATGTAATCTGATTTACTTTGACAATTACTCCCTCATGCATGTTGAAACTAGCAGTTTTATGGTTTATCTTTAAATGTTTAAACAACATGAAAAGAAAAACACTATGGTTACTTGATTTCAATTGAAAGCTAAAAATCAAATAATAGAAACAAGAAACAACTCAAGGGAGAAATAGACCCAAGAGCGCAACACAAACCAAAAGACAACGAAAAGAACAAGGAATAAGGGCGGGACCGAAATCGAGACATAATCTAGACTTGGAACCTTGTAAAAGTTCTAAGTCCAGTTTCCATTCTGACTTTGCTTCCGCCAGACCAAAAGAAACAAGGACTTAGGAGAAAATGAATAACTCCTAAGACCCAAACAAAACACCAAGGACAAAACAAAAACAAGGTGGACCTATTTTGATCCAAAACAAAATGAGGTGGTTATGCAAGGCATAACCGTTCCCTATGTTAAGACCTTACATGAAATAAGCGAAACTCCTTTGAATGTACCTTGCACTATTTTTCATTTACAATATATGTTATATGGCCACCTTGCATAACACACTTTTCTTGCCCATGGTGCCATCTTGTTTGTTCATGGGTGTCAATCATATAAAGTTTTGCTTGCATCATGAATCCTACTATTCATGTTGTGTGGCACCCTATAAAAGTTATCAGGAGGTATAGTTTTGGTATGGTTAGTGTATGGGAGCCAAACTTAGACATGAATTTCCCATATCCACTTACTTTTCTGTGTGAGTACATACCGACCACGTGTGTGTGTCTCAGTAGGATTCACCTAGTGGACAACTTGAGGTTCCACTAGTCCTTGTGAGCATACATTTGGTTTGCATAGCAGACATCGTGTTCCACTTGTAAACATTTTTGGACAAATAGCTTAGATCTGATCCACATCATGTTGGACAAATAGTTGAGGCTTGAGCCGCTCTTTCTTTTTCATTTTCTTTCTTTCTTCTTTACATCTTTGGCAATGTATGCTTGTACCTTGTTGTTTCTCCTTACATTATTTAGATGTGTGTTATTTTGTGCCTATGTTGGTTTTCCATGGGATCTTGATCCTGGGGGCTTGCGCAACCCTCTTGACTGTTGTCATCTTATCCTACTAGCATTGGTACATTTGGACCCCTCTTGATGCAATTTTGTCTCCTTTAGTGTGAGTTTGAAGCAAGTTCCTCCTCTCACTAAAGTGGGGGCTAAATGTAGTGTAGCAAAATGTATCCCTTTACATTTTCACACTTTTTTGGTCCCTCCTTGCTAAAATTGGGCATTTTTATGCCTTATTTGGTCCTATTTTGCATCCACAAGCCTTATTTAATGTATTTCCTGAGGATAATCCCTAAACTTAACTAATGACCAATCATAATTTAATGTTTTTGGGTTGTGTGTTCTAGATTTAGTGATTTGGGACTCATACGCCACCTTAAGTGTATGGGTCCCACCTAAGTTTCAGGACCTGAACTTGAATTTGGTATAAAAATTAACATTTCTTGAAATTTGTGTCCCAAGCCTTGGCTATTGGGACTCATATGCCCCAACTGGCATATGAGTCCTGCCTTAGCTTGGACCTATTTTTAATTCAATTCTTGGTGAGATTATTTTCTCCTAGATCTTATGTCAACTTGTAGTGTTGTAATTTTGGGAAATTTGGCATAAACAAGTATAAATACAAGGTTAATTCACATATTTTCTCCTAGCAAGTTTATGAAAGCATTCCTATAGCAAGTTTATAAGATCAAGAGTATTCAAGAGCATTCAAGAGCTGATTATCAAGCATTTTAGAGCTATATTCAAGAATTAAGCATCATGTCAAAGTCATCATGCATCATGTTTGTTTTTGAGTTAACATTTGTGATGTAGGTTTTCATGATTCAAGTAAGCATTCAAGTCAAGATTGATAACATACAATCAAGAGTCAAGATATACACTCATGCTAGTCATTTCATACAAGATTGCAACCTTTGTTACAAGGATTTGGTGAGTTGCAACATAACGTATTTGTTCATTCATCATTCCTTCATTCTATTTCATTTTATTTCAAGGTTTGATTACCAAAATGGGGTTTGACCAAGGCAAACCCCTATCCATTAATAAAACAACATTTTTCTCTCCTCTACATGTGTGATTGCAGATCTAGGTGCTTTGAGCTTGAAGATCCTTTGGAGACAAAGTTGTAATATTGAAGGAAGTTGTTAAAGTTGTCATCTTAATGGAAAGTCACCTATAGGCTAGAATTCAGAGTTTCAGATTCAGAGATTGGATAGGAGAGAAGCTATAGAAGATCACTAGAGGATACTATAGTTTTAGAAAAACCTTTATACTAGGACTAAATCACCACCTTGGGCATATGAGTCCAAGTATACCACTTTTTAGACATTTTAGTTAAGCAATTGCAGATTCTAGATTCACACTAGTAGAATTTGGCAAATAAATGACTAGGTTACTAAAATTTTTAGTCACAACAACTAAAAATGACTAAATTCCACTATTTTTTTACAACACAACTATAAATGAGTAAACAAATGACTAATTTGGTTTTCAGGCAAAAAAAATTTAGTTATACAAATAAAAATGACTAAACAGTTTAGTCATGCAAATACAAATTAGACAAAATTTTAAAAAATATTTGGAGAAATGATTGGTAGGAGTGTATTGTGCGTGATTCATTATTCATGTTTATCCTAGCACTTGACAACTACACTGAGGCATTTTGAGTTTTAGTAGCTACTTGCATGGGCACACAATTCATTATTCATTTAGCCTGTCACCTGACAACTACACTGAGGCATTTTGAGTTATAGCAACTACTTGCATGGGCAATAAAGATTGTTTGGAGAGGACCTGGAGACTTCTGAAAAGGTGAGTAAGGGAAAGGAATTCAGAGTTTTCTGCTATGATTTTGAAGTCAGCGAGGCCCTTTGTAGTGAAGTTGGATTTGGGGACGCCCTCTGTAGTGAATTCAAAGGTAATTTGAAACCCTCATTACATTAAACATAAAATCTATAGCTTTCTGATTGGAAAATTATAGTAGTTACAATCTACTGCTCTTAATAATGTTCTTTTACAATCTTTCCAATATTATGCTTCATAACGTGTTCAAGCTAAATATAATAAAATTTGGGTGTCAGTGCCAAAATAGAATTTCCTCAAACAATTTTGATGCATTTTCACTACAAGCACAAACTATCCTTGTGTAAACTAAATATGTGCTAGATTTAACCACACATCAGGCATCTAAACAAGATTTTTCCTACTACAACTTCTTGTACTTGTGCAAAAATTTCCTTTACAATTTATCAAATTGACCCCTTTCATCTAGCACAATGGCTACCCCGTTTGCAACATAAACATTTTCTGGTCTCTGTCCCAACACTTTACAATACAGTTCTCTAGCCTTCTCAAGATGTTGTTCCTCCAGCTTTGGATCCCTCCTCTCATTGCAAAAAGATGCAAAATAATTCCAATTTCCAAGTGAAATGTCAACATAAGAATTCTTTGCATCTAATTCACTTTGTGTAGCTTTAATTGTTTCTTTTGCTTTAAGCTAGTCATCTATTTTCAGCTCCATTTTTGCAAGCATAGATAAAGAATTTGATGAGTTTTCATCCACCTTAAGTGCATACCCAATCAATTCTAGACTTAGTTTAATCTCATTCTGAGCCTGAGCCATGACTGCAAGACATAGATATGCATCCACATAATCAAGAAGCTTGAACAATATTAGCTCGTATACAAGATTTTATTTTTCAATATCATGTAGTTGTTCAAACAACCTAGCTAGATTAAATAGTGTTGTGAATTTATCCCATGGTAACTCAAGTGAAACACCACCTTCTTCTAGTTGATGGAAGAATTCCATATCCTTAAAGAGCATAGGAAAAACTGTAGAATTGACATTGGGGCTTTTATTTATGAATTCAACCCAATTTCCATTTTCTAATGCCTCCATAAAAGTTTGTTGAGCCAACTCTAGTTCATGACGCTCAAAAAGAAGAACCCCAATGTTGTTTAATAATTGAATGGGTACTTCTTCTCTACTCTTCTTCAAAAGATACTTTGCTATCTTAAGAGAATCTAAGGCTGCATTGGGGTCTGATGATATTAATAAGTCACCCATCTTGATAAATGCATGGGCATCACATGGATCTATGCGAGTTTCCTTTCTTAAAATTTCCAAAGCCTTCTTTGCTTGCCCTTACTGAGCATATATATGGCCTACAACTTTTAAGCTCTCACAGTTCTCAGGGTGGACCTCAAGAACCTTTTCAAAATTTGAGAGAGAACTCTTAAGATCTCCCAGCTTCAATTGCACCTATCCAGAAAATCTTGTAGCCTCTGGCTTTCCTTGAATGATGCCATGTAGTAGTGGCCAGTGGTGTCATAATCAGCTTTACTATTGTATACACTCAAATTTGGTCTGGAGGATTAATTAAATACAAGTTATTTAATTAATGATCTTTAATTCTTCTACTTATAAATAAATTGAAAAAATTATTTATATAGTTTATTTTCTCTAATTCTTCTTATCTTAAATCATTTTCTTCACATCTTAATTAAATGAACAAATTTAATTAAATTGTTTTATTTAATTGACCTCCTTTCATTAAATTTGAATTTTAAATTTGAATTTAAGCACATTTCTACTAAATTCTTCCCACCTTCCACCTCATCATGTGTCTCAAGAAATTAAATATTTCTAATATTTAATTTGGCGTTTATCCTCAACAAAATCTAACAAATTTGGGACACTTGGCTTTCATCTCCATTTTATTCCTCCTCACACTTGGCAGTTTGTTCTTATGAAGGGAACACACTCCCATTTTCTCTCTAACCTCTTCATATTCAACTGTCCATTCTCCAGATCAAATCCAGACCGTTGATTCCTGCCACCTAGGCTGATGCCTTGGAAAATCTATAAATAGACCCTCATTTACATCAAAAGAGAGAGAGCTGAGCATAATTACACTATGCAAAAATTTTCATCAGCATTATCATCTTATTATTGTCATTCTAGTATTTTCATTTTAGCATTAAGTAGTTTAGTCATGGAACTTCCATTAGCAACATCTTAATTACAGTAGTTTTATCATATCATTTCATATTAGCAACATCATAGCAGCATCATTATCTTTGCATATCATCTTCAACTAGTTTAGTAATCATGTGATGTAGGAAACATCTCTTGCATTTCCATCATCTCTCATTCTTCAGGTTGTCATTTGGAAAGTCATGTGCACAAACAATTTGAGAGCAAAATGACTTAAAGAATCCTTGGAGATAGAGGACAATTAGACACCATTGGGGAATTGTTTGTTTCAATTTGATTATTGTTTGAATTCCTTAATATAATGTTTCATTGGTGTGTTGTATAACTTTTATTTGCTTATGCATGGTTCATTATTCATACACACATAAATTGGTGCCCACCGTGGGGCCTAGCCCCATTTTTAACATTTCTGGAAAGTTTTTGTGAATGGGTCCATTTGTGGATTTCAATGTAGCACATCTATAATTTGTTTCAGTGCATAGGTGGTGACTTTCAGTGCATCCAAGCCCTGTTATAGCACATTTTTAGCCTAGAATAGTGCATATACATGATTTTTGTTTCCTTTTTTGCTTTCTAGAATAGAGCATTGAATGTGTTTAATAGCACATTGACTGAATCTTTTAGCACATATACCTTTATTTGCAAAAAATTAAAATTTTGGGGACTGATCTATATCTTTCTATTTTGCAATTGCTTGATACACTGTCAAAGACATATCTAAGACTACTAATGATGTTTGCAGGGGTTGGAGTTATTTTCCTTTGATTAAATTAGGCATCTAGTTTAGTTATGAGGTTAATGAACACCATGTATGCTGTGTTTGTAAAGTGATAGGCCTATGCTCTCCCCTTTACTGGGTGACTAGAATGCCAAGCTCACTCTTTCATTTTATTGCAATAGCACCTTTAGCAGGCCTGCCTTAGTGGGAAAAAGTAATAACCCTAAGGGAACAACCTAAGTGGGAACAACTGAAGCCAAACTTTCCAACCCACTCTAATCAAACATGAATCATGATGAAAATCACATTCAACGGTAGTGTGAATTGATAACCATCCCCAAAGCCTTTGTTCTAAAGGTTGGGAGGTCTCTTGAGGGAGTTTATCATTTTCCACACCGAACATAAACCCTTACTAAGAAATTTAAGTGTAGTAGCCAAGCTGAGTCAGTTTTTGAACATTATAATATTCACAGTGCAAGGGGAGGGAAGAATCTACCCCCAAGATACTCACCATATAACTACCAGGGATTTCTGGCCAAAAGTGAAGGAATTGAATTTTGGTTAAGATCTAGAAAAGGAAAAAACACGGGTGCCCTCTAGGGGGTGACAGGGCTATGTGAGCTTATGTAGTTATAAGATGTGGGTTGTTATGTTATTAATGACCCTTGACATTAGAAGAGTTTAAATGATCTATTTTCTATTGTTCAATACCAGTGAAAATCAAAAGGATCAGACCAGATCCTAGAACATACACTTGATGTTTAGATCATAGGATGAAACAACTATTTTTCTATTTTCTTGTGTTTGAAATCATTGTTCAAAAGATCATCCATTAAAACACTCAATTCACTAATTCAAAAACAAGAAAACTAGGAAAACTTTCAAAACGGTGGCCATTTCCAGTTTAGCGCATAAACTTCCCATTTCAACGCATTGAGTTCATATTCTAATGCATATAGGTTATGTTTTTGGCACATTCACCACACCTTTTAGTGCATATAGGGTTTATTCTAGTGCATTTTACCCCATCTTTCAACGCATCAGCTTTCTGTTATGGTGCATTTAAGTGATAGTCTAGCACATCCGAGCTCTGTTCTGGCACATTTACCCCATCTTTCAGTGCATATACTCCCTATTTTAACGCATTACAAAGAGCTTTATTGAACTTCTGTTTGAGAATTATAATCACATTTAGGGATCCTTTTTAGATAAAAGATCATTCCTCATTAAAACATTGGTTTAAACTTGAAGAAACTAGCTTTTTCAAGTGTAATCACTTTAACTAAACTTGGATCAAACAAATTAAAGTGCCCAAATCATCAATCTTATCTCTGATTGTTAGCCGAGTTTCACTATCAGGATCTATCATCCTTCATCACAAAACAAAAGCTTTACATTAGATTTAACCTAGTATCATCAATAGGATCCATCATCCTATTTGACTTAGGTATTTCATTGGTACTCCCAAAACAAAGATCAAAGTATAGCAAACCTTTAACACTTGCATGCTCGTTTTAACAAGAGCTCAAAAACAAAAACTCAGAGAAAAATAAATATAAACCCAAACCACCATGGTAGAAGGAGAAGAAAATCCTTTTCACAAATTTCACCAACCTGAAACAGATGAGATAACTGATGAGGACATTCAACAAGATCAACAAGACCCTAAATTTCACAAATTCATGGAAAATATTCTTGAAAAGGATGGAGAGAAATACTTTTTGATGCTAGAAAATCAAGGTGTAAAACTACCCAATGATTTTGATGTAAACCAATTGAAGGGAGCTAACAAAAAAACATAAGTCGACTCATGAATCATAGATCTAGTGAATGCTTTAACTCAACAAATGCAAAATCTTCAACAACAAATCCAAGACATGCAAAGAGGAACAAAAAAGAGATATGTGTTGCAAGACATCTGTCCTTATCCCTTTGACAAAAGTATGAACATGATACCTTTTCCACCAAATTGTGAACTTCCAAAATATGACAAATACAATGGAAAATCTGATCCTCAAGATCATGTAAGAGAATTCTACACCATGAGTCTTGAATTTTCACATGAAACTTATCTAATGATATTATTTCCATGAAATTTAGGTGGTCAATGCATGGAATGGTTTTCAAAACTCCCACTAGGTATTAGATCATTTGAGGAGCTGGTAAAAAAATTTATCACCCAATATTCATACAACATTCAACATGAAATAACCATGAAGGATCTTTGTAACACAAAACATAAAAAATGGTGAGTCATTTCTTACATTCTTACAAAGATGGAGATGATTATTTGCTAGATATGCCTATCCCATACCTGAGAAAGAAAAGATGGATATCTTCATTGATAATATTAATAGTGAGATGAGTTATAGACTCCAATTGCATTGTCCACCTAGCTTTGAAAAGATGATTGAAAACATACTTAAGATTGAGGAAGCCTTGGTTAAAAGAGGAGTATTGAAAATCTATAATGAAGGAACAAACGCTGCGAACTCTTCTAACCATCATAATAGCAATGAAAAATCCAAATTATAGATAAGAAATAAGAATGTTGGTAATGATGGTACAATTGATACACATAAAGTAAAACTAGTCTTCAATTTATTAGGTACTGTTCCCAAGAAAATCAAAACAACATTGAATCTAAACCAACTCCACCACCACAACACATAAAATTTACACCTTTGGGGCATCCACTTGAATCAACATTAAAAGAGCTTCTTGCGCACAAACTCAACATTACTAGAGGCACGGGATTTTGAACCAAGAGTTAAACCATCATGGTGGAATGATGCATATTACTGTGATTTTCATAGAAACAAAGGGCATAAAACAAACGAATGTATGTAGCTAAAACATTTGGTGCAAGAATTGATAGATAGGCGCAAAATATCGATAGAAGGACCTTAAACAGATGCTGATCATGGAGCATTTAAGAACCCTCTACCCAACTATGAAAAAAGAGAATCCTCTTCGACAAACAAAGGGAAGAATGTGAATTATATCCATGATAATACCATCCTTCACATTGCTGCAACTGATAATCAAATCAATGACATCAACATCGAGGATAAACAAGACATTGTTGCAACTGATAATCAAATCAATGACATCAAAATCGAGGATAAAAAAGACATCGCTACAATTGATAATCAAATCAATGTCATTAAAATCAACAATAAACAAGACAATTTGCCAGTAAATGTGACCACAAGGGGGAAGTCCAAACTGGTATTGAAAGGAAGTACATCTAAAACACCTGCTACTCCTTCTAATTGATACAACATAGTGGATCACTTGCAAAAAGATTCTAGTTTAGATATCCATACTGGAACTTCTTAAAATTTCACCAGCCCATAAGGAAAATTTGGAAAAAGCTTTGGTGGACATCGCAATACCAACTAATTTGGAAGTTTGTCAATTCCAAGCCATGGTGGGACATTTGAACACACCCCATTGTTTATCATTCTCAGGAAATGATGATGCATCCCTCACTCATCCACATAATGCTCCACTCCATATTGAGGTTATAATCCATAAACATCAGGTCAAAGATGTTTTAATAGATGGTTTTAGAAAATGCTATAGATTTCAGAAGAAAGATCACCATAAAAGCTTATGATGATGAAGAAAGATCCTTTGAAGGATTGATTGTATTGTGAATTCAAGTGGGACTAGTTAAAAAGGATACAATCTGCCAAGTTTTAGACAAATATTTGACTTATAACATACTCTTGGGTCAACCTTGGATCCATGAAATGCAAGTAGTTCCATCAACATACCATCAATGCTTGAAGTTCCCTTACAATGGACAAGAGATTACAATTTCAGCATATTCTAATAGTCCCCAATACTGCAACACTCTCAATATAGTCCAAGATGTTTTTGTACCACACAATAGAGAAGCTCTCACTTCCATTTCCTCAAGTAATGAAAGCCAACTCAATTCTTTGTCAAAATAATTTGAGAAAAAGGTTCAGTTGAAACTTATAAAGGCATCGGTGATTCTATTTCCTTAAGTAATGAAAGTCAACTAAATTCTTTGTCAAAACAGTTTGAGAAAAAGATTCAGTTTAAAGATAAAGGCATGGGGGAATATTCTTTTGAGTGGTCCTTATGTCTCTCACAGCTACTACCTTCTCCAAAATCACATGGACAACCATCAATATCTAGAGAACAATCTTCACAACCCATCACGATCTTTGATGAAAAATTTGTAAAAGTAGGTACTCTAGTTGATGAATCTGAGGACAAAGACATTCTAAATTGGATTTACAAAGATAAAGAAACATCCCAAGTAGCAACTTCTAGTATACCAACAGAGCAATATGGTAAAGGGTTCACAATCTTAAAAAAGATGAGATAAGAAGGAAAAGGTCCTATTGGCAAACAAAAAGAAGGTATTGTGGAACCAATTCAGCCTATCACAATCAATGCAAAAGAAAAGACAAGATTAGGATACAAATAAGAGACAAAAGAAGAATCCACTTAGTAGATTTGTGAAAAAATCCTCCAATTGCAAGCTAGTTTTGAAACAAACTCAAATGAATATGAATGGGATTCACTATCTGAAGAATCTTGTGAAGAAAAAGAAATCGGTGTGATAAAAAAGTATGCACCCATACATATGGAGGGTCAAAGTTCAGGGTCTAGACCATTTGAATTTGGATCACTACATATAGATGACTCTAGTGAGGATGATCAAACATTGACCAAGATAGATCATTTGGAGGAGAGTAACATTATAGATCTCGATGTTGCTATTGAACACCTTGAAAATGTTTCCATTATGACCCTTATCACCTTTGATCTTGACCAATCCAATGATTCCTTACCTTTGATACATCCCGAACTCATTGACTGTGAACAAATCGAGCTGCTTGGTATCCCTATTTTTTCAGATGATGATGCCATTGTCAATTTCCTTTGTTCTAAAAATCCCAAAACAAGTTCCACCAATGAATTTCATAATGAAAATTCAAACCAGGGGAGTGCCAAATCTCTTAGTTGTAAAATAAAGAATACAAAAAATTGATCTAATGGTGAAAACCATGCAATGGTAGTATTAGATCATGGAAAAGTAAAAAATAAAGAGTGTATCCAATGGTGAAAACCTCTCTAAGGAATTGAAGGATGAGAGATTTGACACTCTTCCTGAGCATTATCAAGAAAGATCTTTAGTATTGGTTGAGCCTACACAATCCATAAACATCGGTACTACAAAAACAACAAAGACCATACACCTATTGACATCAATGACAAAGCAAGAAAAGCAAAATTTCACCAAATTCTTTGAAGAAAGACAAATCAATTTTGCTTGGTCCTATGCTAACATGCCAGGAATAGATCCAGATCTAATAATGCATCATTTATCCATAGCACCTAGAGTGAAGCTAGTAAAGTAGAAATTGAGAAAAATGCATCCACACATTGCCCTATTAGTGAAAGCATAACTAAAAAAACTATTAGATGCAAGGTTCATCCAACCAATTGACTATGCAGAATGGATTTCAAACATTGTACCAGTCTCCAAATCAAACAACAACATCAGAATATGCACAGATTTTAGAGATTTTAACAAGGCTTGTCCAAAGGATGACTTTCCTTTGCCCAATATAGACATAATTGTGAATTTAACAATAGGAAACACTATGAGCTATCACTCATGGATGGTTTTTTAGGCTATAATCAGATCAAAATTGCACTAGAGGATCAAGACAAAACAACTTTCACATGCCCATGGGGTAAATTTTGTTGGAATGTCATGCCTTTTGGATTAAAAATGCCAGAGCCACCTATTAGCATGCAATGACAACAATCTTTCATGACATGATTCACACATTCATGGAGGATTATGTGGATGACCTGTTAACAAAATCATTCACCAGAGAAGGACATCTAGAAATCTTGGATAAAATATTTACTCAATTGGAAAAGTTCAATGTGCGTTAAAATCCAAAGAACTGTATATTCGAAGTAACATCAACAAAACTCTTAGGATACATAGTCTTAGCTAAAGGCATTGAAGTAGATCCAACAAAAGTCAAAGCAATCATGGAAATGCCACCTCCTAAGAACATTAGCCAAATAAGATCTCTACAAGGAAGATTCCAATCCATCAGAAGATTCATTGCGCAACTGGTAGAAAAAATTCATCCTTTTACTCATTTGTTACACAAGAATCTTTCTTTTAGATGGGATGAAAGATGTGAAGCTGCCTTTAATCAACTGAAATAATATCTGATGAATCCACCTATATTGGTACCAACAATAGAGGGAAAAATACTTCTCTACATAGTAACTACTGAGGTATCTTTGGGAGCTTTGCTAGCACAAGAATACTCTATAGGAAAAGAAAGGGCCATCTACTACATTAGTAGAACACTGAGTGGTTATGAACTTAACTATACATTCATTTAAAAAGCTTGTTTGGCAGTGGTGTTTTCTACTCAAAAATTGTGACACTATATTTTAACACATATCAAACTAATAGCCAAGATAGATCCATTAAAATATCTACTTAGAAAAGCCACTCTAATAGGAAGATTAGCAAAGTGGGTGATGATATTGAGTGAATTTGACATTCAGTATGTGGATAGAAGAGCAATCAAGGGCCAAGTAATAGTAAATTAGTTAATTGAAGCATCGTTGCAAGATGACCATCCTATCACTACAATAGAATAGGAAAATACACCAGATTTCAGTGTATTTTAGTTCACAAATCAGGCACTTCTGCTAGCGCAAAAATTGGCGCAAATTGGTATGTTCACTTCGGCACTAGATTTAGCACTAGATTTAGCGCCGACTTTTGTTGCTTCTAGTTTGGCTTCCGATTTTGCTTCTAGTTTTTCTTCTTGTGTTGCTTCCACGTTTGCTTCCAGTTTTTCTTCTGGTTTTGCTTCCAAGTTTCCTTCTGGTTCAGGTTTTGTTTCCAGGTTTGCTTCTAGTTTTGCTTCCAATTTTGCTTCCAATTTTGCTTCTAGTTTTGCTTCTGATTTTATTTCTAGTTTTGCTTCCAATTTTGCTTCTAATATAACATCGCTTGTTGCATCTAGCTTTGCTTCCATTTTTGTGTATTTTGTTGCTTCTAATATGATTTCTATTATTGCATCTTTTGTTGCTTCTAAAATTTCTTCCATTATTACTTCTTCGTTTGCTACCTGAATTGCTTTTGTTTTTGCTTTCTAGATAATGCCAAGTTTTTCTTCCAAGATTGCTTCTGGTTTGCTTCTAGTTTGGCTTCCATTGTTGCTTCCTTTTTTGCTTCTAAAAAGCTTCTTGTCTTGCTTCCATTGTTGCTTCCTTTTTTGCTTCTAAAAAGCTTCATCGCGCAACTGGTAGACAAAATTCATCCTTTTACTCATTTGTTACACAAGAATCTTTCTTTTAGATGGGATGAAAGATGTGAAGGTGCCTTTAATCAACTGAAATAATATCTGATGAATCCACCTATATTGGTACCAACAATAGAGGGAAAAATACTTCTCTACATAGTAACTACTGAGGTATCTTTGGGAGCTTTGCTAGCAAAAGAATACTCTATAGGAAAAGAAAGGGCCATCTACTACATTAGTAGAACACTGAGTGGTTATGAACTTAAATATACATTCATTTAAAAAGCTTGTTTGGCAGTGGTGTTTTCTACTCAAAAATTGTGACACTATATTTTAACACATATCATCAAACTAATAGCCAAGATAGATCCATTAAAATATCTACTTAGAAAAGCCACTCTAATAGGAAGATTAGCAAAGTGGGTGATGATATTGAGTGAATTTGACATTCAGTATGTGGATAGAAGAGCAATCAAGGGCCAAGTAATAGTAAATTAGTTAATTGAAGCATCGTTGCAAGATGACCATCCTATCACTACAACAGAATAGGAAAATACGCCAGATTTCAGTGTATTTTAGTTCACAAATTAGGCACTTCTGCTAGCGCAAAAATTGGCGCAAATTGGTATGTTCACTTTGGCACTAGATTTAGCACTAGATTTAGCGCTAACTTTTGTTGCTTCTAGTTTGGCTTCTGATTTTGCTTCTGGTTTTTCTTCTTGTGTTGCTTCCATGTTTGCTTCTAGTTTTTCTTTTGGGTTTTGCTTCCAAGTTTCCTTTTAGTTGGGTTTTGTTTCCAGGTTTGCTTCTAGTTTTGCTTCCAATTTTGCTTCCAATTTTGCTTCTAGTTTTGCTTCTGATTTTATTTCTAGTTTTGCTTCCAATTTTGCTTCTGATATAACATCGCTTGTTGCATCTAGCTTTGCTTCCATTTTTGTGTATTTTGTTGCTTCTAATATGATTTCTATTATTGCATCTTTTGATGCTTCTAAAATTGCTTCCATTATTACTTCTTCGTTTGCTACCTGAATTGCTTTTGTTTTTGCTTTCTAGATAATGCCAAGTTTTTCTTCCAAGATTGCTTCTGGTTTGCTTCTAGTTTGGCTTCCATTGTTGCTTCCTTTTTTTCTTCTAAAAAGCTTCTTGTCTTGCTTCCATTGTTGCTTCCTTTTTTGCTTCTAAAAAGCTTCATCGTGCAACTGGTAGACAAAATTCATCCTTTTACTCATTTGTTACACAAGAATCTTTCTTTTAGATGGGATGAAAGATGTGAAGCTACCTTTAATCAACTGAAATAATATCTGATGAATCCACCTATATTGGTACCAACAACAGAGGGAAACATACTTCTCTACATAGTAACTACTGAGGTATCTTTGGGAGCTTTGCTAGCACAAGAAGACTCTATAGGAAAAGAAAGGGCCATCTACTACATTAGTAGAACACTGAGTGGTTATGAACTTAACTATACATTCATTTAAAAAGCTTGTTTGGCAGTGGTTTTTTCTACTAAAAAATTGTGACACTATATTTTAACACATATCATCAAACTAATAGCCAAGATAGATCCATTAAAATATCTACTTAGAAAAGCCACTCTAATAGGAAGATTAGCAAAGTGGGTGATGATATTGAGTGAATTTGACATTCAATATGTGGATAGAAGAGCAATCAAGGGCCAAGTAATAGTAAATTAGTTAATTGAAGCATCGTTGCAAGATGACCATCCTATCACTACAACAGAATAGGAAAATACGCCAGATTTCAGTGTATTTTAGTTCACAAATTAGGCACTTCTGCTAGCACAAAAATTGGCGCAAATTGGTATGTTCACTTCGGCACTAGATTTAGCACTAACTTTTGTTGCTTCTAGTTTGGCTTCCGATTTTGCTTCTGGTTTTTCTTCTTGTGTTGCTTCCACGTTTGCTTCCAGTTTTTCTTCTGGTTTTGCTTCCAAGTTTCCTTCTGGTTCGGGTTTTGTTTCCAGGTTTGCTTCTAGTTTTGCTTCCAATTTTGCTTCCACTTTTGCTTCTAGTTTTGCTTCTGATTTTATTTCTAGTTTTGCTTCCAATTTTGCTTCTGATATAACATCGCTTGTTGCATCTAGCTTTGCTTCCATTTTTGTGTATTTTGTTGCTTCTAATATGATTTCTATTATTGCATCTTTTGTTGCTTCTAAAATTGCTTCCATTATTACTTCTTCGTTTGCTACCTGAATTGCTTTTGTTTTTGCTTTCTAGATAATGCCAAATTTTTCTTCCAAGATTGCTTCTGGTTTGCTTCTAGTTTGGCTTCCATTGTTGCTTCCTTTTTTGCTTCTAAAAAGCTTCTTGTCTTGCTTCCATTTATTAATTTAATATGTTTTATTTCAATTTAATTAGTTAAATATATCATGCCTCTTAAATAACTCATATGATTATAGAGTAAGTAAATTAAATAATATGTTTTATTTCAATTTAATTAATTAAATATATCATGCCTCTTAAATAAATAATATGATTATAGAGTAAGTAATTTAATTATTTAACTCATACGATTAAATAACCAAATAATTATTATAACATGATCATCATTTATAATTAAAACAAGTGAGTCAAATGTCCATATAAGTGATTAAAACAAGTGAGTCAAATATGCCACTAGATTAATAACATGTCAAAATGATACATGTCCAATAGTCGACATAAGTCAAAATGATACATGTACAAATGATATAAGGAAAAATGATAAATTATATAATTCAAAATGATACAAGTGAAAATGATACATGTCCAAATGATATAAGTCAAAATGATACATGTCAAAATGATACAACTCAATAATATGGTACTGCAGGCTGTGAAAATGATACATATGATAGTAACGATGAAAAAAGGTAGCATAACGATATAACAACAATGATCCATGATGCATTCTATATGATTATGAATGTCCCTAGCTACTACCAACAATTGCCTTATCATCATCATCATCAGCCTCAATGTCTTTTGTATCTGCATCATCATTATCCTCTGCCATGTGATCTATACTAGAACCAACATATTCTGGATCTATACCATGAGGATCATCTTGAAATTTTGGAAGACCCGTGTTCTACAAAAATAAATAATTTAAAATGAAAAGTTATTATTATTTCATGCAATAATTTATTTTTCTGTTATATATCTAATATTACAACATGTGAAATGAAACCATAATCATTTTACATCATATCAAAGTGCACATACCATAATAAAATTTCAAAAAAATTATAGCTAATATGTCATTCCAATGATGTAAGACATGCAACAATTCTAATAAACGTTAGTAAAATATGCCAACATTTGGTGGAAGAGGAAGAAAGATGACTAGAACTCTGGAGGTCCACCATAATGGATTTCAGTATTCAACCATGAGAGTAGAAGAAAGATATGATATCATATATCAAAACATTAAGCATGCATTCTTCCAACCAACGAAGAAGGAGATGATTACTTTGCTTAATTTTCATTTGCATAACCATATCATGGTGTGAACCAAGAAGACCAAGGATGTCTAGTTTTATGTGGAGGTAATGGATGTGGTCCAAACTTTAGGAGGGGAAAGAAGGTCAATGTATGATCCTAATGAAATTGAGGAAGAACAATAAGAGAGGGACATGAAAAATGAAATCAATGCAGAGTTTCAAGGATTTGTCAAGCGAGTAATAGAGCTATGGGAGCAGCCTCATCTAAAATATTTTGAACTAGAGTTTAATATACCATTTAGAGAGCTTGGTTTTCACAGAGTTCCTTTTAAAGCCTCTGCTTTTATTGTTCCTATGGTAAACTATTTGGTAGAGTTGGTGGAATTACCTTTCTTAGTAATCACTATTAGTGAGATTGAGATTGTTAACCTTGAGAGAGTAGGACTTGGGTAAAAGGAATTTGATATGGATATTGTTTTCATCCTATACAACCATTGCAAGAAAAGTTAAGCTAACATCAAATAACCAACAATTTTGAAAATAACGTTAAAAATTTTAGTTGATGCTATGTTAGGAATTAAATAAAAGGAAACAATGTTCCTTCCAGTGGCTTGATGATTGCAAATGAGGATTCATTTAATTTCAACAGAGTAAAATAAAAATTAAAAGTATTTGATTCATATAATATATGTACATTAAACAGTTTATGGTGAAAAATTATTTTTGATGCCTTCTATAGCTAAATGCTACACTCATTTCAGGCATCAAGAAAATGCATCCCACCCAGAGTTTGGGTGACATTTTTTTTTCCCTATAATCCTTTTCAAAATCATCACCCTTAGCCTAATTTAGGATAAAACATCAATAATGAGCAAATTAACAAAAAATAAAAAGTGAATAATATATAATCTATGTTTTAAAGTTAAAAATTCTTACAAAAATATATATAAAACTCAATTTTTTTTTTCCATTTGTTCTCTAAAGTTTAGTCCAATCAACCAAAGAAAGAAACATATATCTTATTACTATTTAAATGAAAAGAAGATATTTGATATACAATTCAAAACATCAACATATGAGCTAATTTTTTAAAGTACCTGTTCTCCTTCAAGTATCGATTCCTTGATAAACTCAATTTAGTCCTCAAATACATACTTGTCACAAGTTTCAAAGGAATCTATCACGAGAATATAACCATGACTATATGTAACAATCTAAAACATTTATAATTAGAGACAAGTGCTTTAAAAATTCTACTACACATTGATGCATTCTTCATGTTGAAATGAGTGTTTAGAGCTATGATAACCACATTCATGTCTTGAGGGAATCTCATTGTCTAAGGAAGAAGTCAAAGTGCCTTGGAGCAACAATAACATTCAACATCAACCATATGGTGTCTACATTTAAATAATTCAGAATGGTCAAGTTCACTGAAATGCACCTTGTGATTGGAAATAAACAAACCATAACTCCCTATAAAATAGGAAATTGGCAAAGAAAGAGCAAACAATCCCTTGCAAACTAATTACAAATTAGTAGCCTGAGAAGCTTCTTAGAGGCTTACACAAGAGACAAATTAAGAAGCTTAGAAGACATGCATGAATTTGATCATAAAAGTAATGCCATGGCAACTATTTGGCTCCACAACATAAGAAAGTTGTTTGAAAATATTTCTCAGCCACATAATATTCACGAGTTCCAAAATAAAAAATCTAATACAAAATTGTTCACTTGACCTTGAAGTTTCAATTAGTATGCTTATAGGATTTTATGTTGTAAAAATATATTCCAATGGAATATGAAGTGCATGGTGAAGTACATTATTGAACTGAATCCTCTGGTACATTACTTATACAAGGATAATTTTCATTCCCCTAGTGGATGGCCTAAGCAACGTGTTATGGAACATACCATCTATCTAATACCTAAGACTGCCTCTTTGTAATGATTTTATAACACTATTCAATTATTGGTGAATGATGAAGAGATTAGTGAAATTGTGGAAAGAGAAAAAAACTTCATTTCTGAGAACAAGAAAAATCAAATTACAGTTACATACATCAAAAGGAAATAGAACCATGTTTATTTTCATAATTGTGAACCATATCATTGGTGCAGGGCACCATGTAACTTCATGCCTCCATGGGGAAAATTTGTAAAATTTGAGTCTTCATCATATTGTGATTGTAAAAAGGTCATGTTTGGACCATTTTAAATGCATTTGAGTCATTACTAGTTTTATAGGAGGTCTATGAAGTCAAAATGCAAAAGTTGTCATTTGTAGCAAAAAAATGGAAAATTGCAAAATGCAAAAAAGTGGAATGTGAAGAGTCATTTTGTAAAGGGAAGGTTTTTGGTTGATTGTAACTGAAGGGGAAGTTAGATAATTGTTATATACACCTTTAAAGAGCCTTGTGAAGGCATGGAAGAAGAGAGTACATTGTATCTTGAATAAATTTTGAATAAAAGTACCATGTTTTGCATATTTTAACATTTTCTTGTTGTTCTTAGGTGTGGTATTGATCTGTACAATAATCTCAAGCTTTATTTTTGGTTGGGTTTGATATGTATTTGAATTATCTTTCAAATAAATCTGGTTTGAGTTAATTTAATTGAGTTTTAAGCTTTTTAGAGCCATTTTTTTGAGGGCAGTCCAAAAACCCTCATTTTAAGGGTTTGAGAGTCAAATAAAAGCATAAATCACCATTCCACCAATGTAGACCTCTGTAAATAAGTGGAATGCGTTATTTTAGGTTGTTTTTCAATGTTGGTTGTGTTTTCAAGTGCAGGGGTAGTCAAGTTACAAGAGTTCTATTGCTGCCCTAGTGATTTTTTCATCAATTTTGAGCATGAAGGCATAGCTACAAGTTGAGATTTTCTACAAATGCATTGTTAAAGGGTTGGAGATGGTTTGGATAGAATGTGCAGACCTATTATAAAGTGTTTTGTGATTTGGTGTAGTTATTTCCAATAAACCTTCTTGCATATGAGCCAAAATTAGGCCTCTAGGACAGCAGGACAGTCATTTTTTGAGGGTTTCTTTTCAAAACAACCTCATTTTGTTTTTTTATATGTTTAATAAAGCTGAAATGGGTTCTTGAATTTTTTTTTTTTTTTGGAAATTCAATTTGGTTTTAAAGATACCCAATTTTGTCTATGTGAAACACTATAACAATTTGTCTTCTTAGTATGCATAATGAAATAATGAAAAGAACAGTGTTCTAAGAGTGTTTTGGCAATATTGTTAATTATACTTGATTTTCAAAGGTGTGTGATGCAAAGGTTGATAAGATTTTGGTGTCTTAAAACCTCTTTTGGTGTATTTGGAGCTTGGAAAACCATGTTTCATTAAAAAATAGAATTTGTGAATGTTAAGCATGAAGGCATAGCTACAAGTTAGGTTGCAACAAATGAGAATGTTAAAGGGTTGGAGATGGTTTTGATAGCATGTGTAGACCTATTATAAGGTTTTAAGGTTTTAAAGTGGTTTGTGTGGTTTGGAGGCTGAGTTATTTCAATAAACCCTCTTGCATATGAGCCAAAATTAGGCCTCTAGGACATGGAATGATCATTTTTGAGGGTTTCTTTTTTAAAAAGATTCATTCTATTTTTGATATGTTTTAAGAAAGGAAAAATGAGTTCTTGAAAATGTATTTTGTTTCTGGAGATTGATCCGGTTTAAATGATACACCCAGATGCATACATGTTGGAACACTACAAGCAATTTGTCTTCTTAAGTATGAATAATGCAATAATGAAAGAACCAATGTTATAAGAGTGTTTTGTTAGCTTAATCTTGTCAATTATATGATGTTAAAGGTGTGGTAAAGTTTTAGTAATATTTTTGTGTCTTAAAACCTCTTTTTGGTGTATTTGGAGCTTGGAAAACCACGTTTCATTAAAGTAAATATGTGAATGTTGAGTATGAAGACATAGCTACAAGTTGGGATTTTCTACAAATGCAATGTTAAAGGGTTGGAGATTGTTTGGATAGCATGTGCAGACCTTTTATAAGGTTTTTGAAGTGTTGGAAAAGTGGTTTTTGGTTTGGAGTAGTTATTTCCAATAAACCCTCTTGCATATGAGCCAAAATTAGGCCTCTAGGACAGCGGGATAGTCATCTTTTGAGGGTTTTTTTCCAAAACAACCTCATTCTATTTTTTGATATGTTTAAGAAGGCCAAAATGGGTTTTTTAAAATGTATTTTATTTTTGGAGATTCAATCTGGTTTAAAAGATACACCCGATTTTGTCTATGTGGAACACTACAAGCAATTTGTCTTCTTGAGTATGAATAATGCAATAATGAAAGAACCAATGTTCTAAGAGTGCTTTGTTGGCTTAAACCTGTCAATTCTATGATGTTTAAGGTGTGGTAAAGGTTCAGTAAGATTTTTGTGTCTTAAAACCTCTTTTTGGTGTATTTGGAGCTTGGAAAACCATGTTTCATTAAAGTAAATTTGCGAATGTTTAAGTGATATTGCAAAAATATATGTTTGTGTCTTTGAATACCTTTGAAGCCCACCATGATCTACATCAATCATCTCCATTTTTTTCTTGTTCAGAGAAAAATGAACATACATAAAAATAGTGCAATTGTCTTATGAAACGGGTTCTGAAAAATGAAAATGTAAAATGCTTGCAAGAAAGGAGAAGGATATGCAGAATATTACAAACCCATGGTTTAGGGTTTTTGGGTTTAGCCCCAAATTTGGAAGTATTTATTTTTCTTTCTGAGAAGTGAAAGATTGTGCCAAGAGGCTTGCACTCATTTTTCTGAGAGCTCGTATTTGCAATAGGAGTCATGGGTTTTTGAAAAACCCCAGATCAAAGACAAACCCATAATGCCATTGAATAGAGCCTGCGGCCATAATCATGGAGCCATGAAGGAGGCTCAAAAATATAATAAAGAAAATTTTACACTCTATTCTTTTTGGAAATAGAAAAATATTCTAGAGAGGCCGCGGCCAAGCTATCACCAAGAAAGAGAAAAAAAGTAGAAATAAAAAAATCTTTCATCATTTAATCAAACCAAATATGGAGAGTATGATTTATTTCATTTTTTTTCTAGTGAGCTAAGTCCAGAGAAGTCCAGCCAAGATGAAGGGATTCAAAATAAGGATTCATGGTAGAAACAAAACACCCATTCATTCGTATTTATTGAGTCCAAATCGAGCTTGTTTTGATAGAAAATAGAGGTAAGATACAGAGAAATGGCGCATAGAAACTTACTCAACTTCTTGTTGTTCAAAGAAATGTGAGCTCCAAAAGTGCTTTGATGTCAGCCTCAAGAAAAGCAAGGTGTCGACAAAGTAAAGCAAGAGAAAAATGCATGAGAATCCGAGAAGGAATGTCTTTGAAAACACATTTAGATAGGTGGAAACAAATGATGAACCATAAAAGCTTTACCTAATTCGACCTCAACAAAAAATTTTGTGAAGAAAATTCTCAAAATGGTGAGAAAATTGATAGAGACTCCTTCAAAATGATCAAGGTTGAAAATTAGGGCTTGGGTATTTTGTTCTAACACATCATGGCAACAAAAATATTGATGTGAAAAAACTCAAATATGTTTAATCATTGAATCTTTTAATATTCAAACAAATTTAGAAAACAAAATACATATATTTTATAATTAAAAATTACTATTATCTATTAAATTTATTAATTTGTATGTTCAATTAATAATTAAAAACTATTGATCTTATCTTATATAAAATAAAATATGAAAAATGTCATTAACATTTATTAATTTTAATTTTAAAATATATATAAAAAATATTTATTTAAATAAAACTAAAATGAATATGAATTAAATATATAATTTAACCATTAAATTATGATTTTAATTATTATAATTTAAAAAAATTGTGTGATTGTGATTGTGATTGTGATATTACATTAAATTCCTTGCACCTTAAGATTTTTTTAATTGAAATAGATTTGCCTCTTGCATTTCTTCCAAACCATTCATATTATTATTATGAAAAATAAATTCTAAATAATGATTAATATTCAACATATAAAATTTTATTATTATTTTATTTTATTTTATAATATTTTTACAAAATTAAATATTACAATTTTTAATTGAAAGAGATGAAATATCGTTTAGTTCAAATGCTATTAATTCTCAAATTTAAGATCATACTATTAAGGGTAGAAGGGGTTACTTGGGTTTAAGGAGGTTTAGGGTTTAAGGGTTGAGGATTAGGGTAGAGGGTAGAGGCAGGTTTAAGGGTTTAAAGTTTAAGGGCTGAGGGTTGAGGGTTTAGGGTTTAGAGTTGAGTTTTTAAGGGTTGATGATTTAGGGTTGAGGGATTAGGGTAGAGAGGGAGGGATGGATGGAGTGAGAGCTGGAGGGAGAAGTGAGATAGAGAGGAGACTAGAAGAGGAGGGAGGACAAAGATATATGAGGGTTGAGGGTATAGGGTTGAGGGATTAGGGTTGAGGTAGAGAATTTATAAGGTTTAAAAAGGGTTTAGGGTTTTAGGGTTTAGGGTTGATGGTTAGAGGTTTGAGGTATATAGTTGAAGGATTAGGGTTGAGGGTCCAATGTATGGGAGATACAGAGGTATAGGGGTTGAGGATTAGGGTTTTAAGGGTTGAGGTTGAGGTTGAGGGAGGTTGAGGGTTGAGAGGGATCAAAGGTAAGTTTTAGGGTTTAAGGGTTGAGGAGTAGAGGTAGAGGCTGGTTTAAGGGTTTGGAGTTTAAGAGTGAGGTTTAGGGTTTAGGGTTGAGTGTTTAAGGGTTTAAAGGCCCGGTTGATGGACTAGGAGGTTGAGGTTAGAGTCTGAGGGAGGGAGAAGTGAGATAGAGAGAAAAGAAGAGAGGGGGAGGAGCAGAGATATGAGGGGTTGAGGATCAATGTATAGGAGTATTAGGGTTGAGAATTGAGGTATAGAGCTAAGGATCCTATAGGGTTGATGGTTTAGGGTATTGGAGTTGAGGTTATAAGGTTGAGGGATTAGGGTTGAGGGTAGAGGTAGAGTTTAAGGGTTTAGGGTTTAAGGTTTAAGGGTTTAGGGTTGATGGTTAAGGGTTGAGGAGTAGAGTGTTTAGGGTATAGGTTTGAGGGTATCGGTTGAAGGATTAGGGTTAAGAGGTCCAATGTATAGGGGGTAGAGGGATTAGGGTTTAAAAGGGTTTAGGGTTGATGGTAAGAGGGGTACTAGAGGGTTAAGGGGTAGAGGGTGGGGTATTGGGTTGAGGGTAAGGGTGAAGGAGCCGGTTTTAGGACATATAGCATTGATGGTTTAGGGTATTGGGTTGATGGTATAGGGTTGATGGATTAGGGTTGAGGGTAGACTAGGGTAGAAGGTTTAAGGGTTTAGGGTTGATGGTTAAGGGTTGAGGGTATATGGTTGAAGGATTAGGGTTTAGGGTCCAATGTATAGGGTAGAGGGTATAGGGGTTGAGGGTTTAGGGTTTAAGGTTGAGGGTTGAGGGTTGAGGGATTCGGGTTGAGGGTTGAGGGTTGAGGGATATTTTGATGCAAGTGAAATGTAGGCAAACAATTGAAGGCCAGTAAATATTGGGGAAGGATTTTTTGTTCTAACACCTCTAATCCCTTAACCCTTAATCCTTGCTAGATCAAAACAATTAGGTGCTAAATTAGGCACTAATCCAATGCTAAATTTGGTGCTAAACCCGACACTAAATCCGTCAATAACTTGACACTAAATCTAGTGCTAAACTTGACACTAAACCCGGTGCTAAACCTGACACTAAACCCGGTTCTAAACCTGACTCTAAATCTGGTGCTAAATCTGGTGCTAAATCCAATGCTAAAGTAGGTGCTAATTAGTGCCTGATTTAGCGCCAACTTGTTTTGATCGATGCAAAAAATGCCAAAAATGGTGCCATCCTGATAAATAGTGCCGACTTTTTCAAAAAATTGGAGAAAAATACATTAAAACAGTGGGTGGAAGCAAAAAATGGAGCAAAAAATGGAGCAAATCACATGGATTTTTTGTAATGTATGCACATTGAATTCCCAGATGCAAATGTCCTCACAATGATTGCACAACATTGGATATTATACTTTGATGGGTCTTACACTCAACATGGATTGGGTGCTAGAATCCTATTTGTTACTCCTCAAGGACACACTATCCCAAAATCTTATAGGTTGATGTTCCCTTGCACAAATAACATGGTTGAATATGAATCACTAATCATTGGTATCAAGGTAGTAGTGGAATGGAAAATCATAGAATTACAAGTTTATGGGGATTCTCAATTAGTCATCAATCAGGTTAATGATGATTATCAAACAAAAGATGACAAGTTGATGCCATACAAGAGAATGGTAGATGACTTCAAGATATACTTTGTTGAAATGAAGTTTGAACAAATTCCAAGAGTAGACAACAAAGCTACAGATGCCATGACAACCATTGCTTCTCTTCTACAAATACCAAAAAAATGAAGTCGTTATGAATTCATGGTGGAACAATTGTTTAATCCTGCCTATGACAATCCTGAATCCCAAGTCGTGTGCCATCTAGTTGATGATGATTCTTCAATTTATGGGAAGATTTATACCTATTTGAGAGACAATACCCTTCCACTTGATCTATCCCAGAACCAAAAACACAACTTTATCCATCAAGCAGCCCAACACACCCTGATAGCTGATACACTTTATTGACAAGGTCTCGATGGTACTCTCCTCTGATGTCTTGAACATGATGAATCTGAAACCACTTTATGAGAAGTTCATGAAGGTATTTTTGGTACTCATTCAAGTGGTCTTACTCTAGCGAAGAAACTCCTACGCTTGGGATATTATTGGCCAAACATGGAGAAATAATATTTTCAATTTTTTAAGAAGTGTCAAGTTCATGGAAATCTCATACATGCACCAACGTAGGAGCTGCAACCATTCACATTGACCTGGACTTCTGTCAATGGGGACTTGATATTGTGGGTAAGATCCATCCATCTTCCTCTAACAAACATAAATCCATAATCACAACCACTGAGTATTTCACAAAGTGGATTGAAGCTGTCCCATTAACCATGATCACTGGTAAAAAAATTGGCTCCTTCATCTTGAACTACATTTTTTGTCGGTATGGCATCCCTAGCTCCATTGTCACTAACAATGGTAGACCCTTCAAAAACCAAGATGTACAAGAAATCTATGAAATATTCCATATCCAACATTTATTTTCCACACCCTATTACCCTCAATGGAATGGCCAAGCAAAAGCCTCAAATAAGACCATTTTGAAAATATTGAAGAAGACTGTCAACGAGGCTGGACGTGACTGGCATGTTCAACTAAACCCTGCCTTGTGGGCATATCATACTAGCATCCGCACCCCTACATGAGCCACACCATATGCTCTTGTGTATGGATTAGAAGCCATCTTACCTATTGAGGTTGAGTTATCTTCACTCCGGGTGTCATTGAAAGGAATCATTTTAGAGGAAAACTATTGGGTATCCAGACTATAGGAGTTGGAATTGTTGGATGAACGCTGTCAGCATGCTGTTGATCATCTGAAAGCTTATCAACAAAGAATTTCAAGGAGCTATAACCACAAGGTAAGACCAAGAAAATTTCAGATTGGTGACTTGGTACTAAAGGAGAATCCTTGCAATCAACAAGATCAGGAAAATAAGGGAAAATTTGAACCTAATTGGCTAGGTCCTTTAGCCATTATATCAATATATGGATTTGGAGCATATCTTTTATTTACACCAGAAGGGGATCTGTTTGAAGAGCTTATCAAAAACATTCATCTCAAGAAGTTTTATACATATCATCCGTTGCCACGGTCCGAAATAGAAAAATCCAAAAGTAAAAAGCTGAAAAATCAAAAAGTAAAAAGCTGAAAAATCCAAAAAGTAAAAGAAACTGAAAAATACAAAAAAAAAGCAAAAAAGCAAAAATACAAAAAGGTGAAAAAAATTAAATAAAATCAGAAAAAGTGCAATAAAAACAAGTAGTGAAAACTTGGCAACATGCACTATTTGTGATAGATTAGATTTTCCATCTATTGGAACATGTGTTGGTTGTCCGCTTCTCACCATCATTATGCCTGTCCATCATAGAACCTCATGTACATATCCGGGCATTGTGGTCGTGTTTCATCTTGGCTTGGTGATCATTGTGCATATTCATAATAAATGGTTGGTTCTTATTGGGGGAAAAATCCTAAACTCATTGGGGGCAATCTACTTTAAGCTTAAAGAACAATAGACAAACACCAATAAGACAACACAACAAACATAACAATCACAACAAAACTCAACATTGAACATCGATCACGATCTTTAGAAAACTAACCATTCAAATCGATAACAAGATTGACAAAATATATCTCACTGGATGATGTTCTTCTAAATCATGGTTTAATCACTTTAGCATAAATGTTCAACTATTGTATCTTGATTTTTGTTATCATTTCTCTGGAGCAACTCAAGGATGTCATGGACTAGAGAAGCTAGGATGGAGTCTGATTTTTCTTTGTTTGCTGTTTGTGAGTTGATCATTACTACTATGTAAATTTGTCGTAGGATATGATCTCCAAAGTATCATTGATGACATTCTAGATTTGCATAGAAAAAGATTAACTCTTGTCTGTTTTACACAAGCAATACTTAGGTCATCTCGGTTAAATTATGCCTAGATTCTTGTATTACCTTTCAATATCAAGATTCAATGGAAGTTGTACTTAGGTCATCATGGTTTAATTATACCATCGATTTTTGTACTAACTTTCAACATATTAAAATCTCAATGATGATAACAAGCACAACAAAATCGACTGATAAGATGACAATAGTGCATATTTAGATTTGCATGGTTAAGATAGATTGCATACATATTAGTTTTGCATGTGCATTTTAGGTTTTCCAAGACTCAAAAATTTCAAAAATGATTTAATTTCTCTCATTAAAGGATCGAGTACATTTGACATAAACAAAAAAAATATCATTCACATGTAGTTGCATAATCATTACCATATCATACATACATTAGAAATTTTTATCATAGATCATCCATCCATGCATTAGATCATATATTTGCATTGGAAAAATACAAAAATAAAGTGCATCACATCTTATCTACATATCATAAAGTTTCATCCATAAAGCCATATAGAATCATAATCCATGCATCATCATTTCATTATTGCATTCATACACAACCATGGCATAATCACATAAACATCACATAGCATATGGAGCGGAAATTAAATGCATTCATCATACAAGCATGTAGACAACATATAGATCAATAATCTCCACTACATCTCATATAATCTCAAAATAATCAATATCAAGTGTACAATGATATCACAAAATGTGGAGAGATACATCAAAAAAATGGCAAAATATCATAAAGGCCCAGATTGAATAAGTAAATACATCAAGTATCAGTACATCTAATATGAACACTAAAGCTATGTGTTGCTCCCCCCAGATGCTGTAGGCCTCACTATGCCTACTGCTACACCACCAGATGGACCTACACCTGGATCCCTACCTGATGGATCTTTGAGAGGTGGCCCAGTCACACACTTGCTCATGTTTTGTGACTAACTTCAACTTGACCTAGCACTTATAGACTGTGCATAACTAGGGGCATGCCACTCTACAAGAACCACTTGATAATGTTGTAATCTATAGTACTCTACCTCTCGGGATAAATTTCAAACCTTTTTGAGCATATCCCATATAGTAGTACCCTCAGAAACTCTCTGTAATCTCTCAGCTAGGGCCTTTGCATGCTCGCATCGCTGTCTTGCAACATCTCTCTCTATTGTCATAGTACCAATCTACATCTGTGCCTGTGCTATGTCCCTGTAACCCCTCAACCTATAACTGTAGAGCATCAATCTGTACCTATTGCTAATGGGAAGGCACGTGAATCTAAACATGGGATGGTCCTACTTGCTGCTCTCCCGAGGGAACCATAGATTTCTTCCTCTAGGGTACTCTAAAATCTAGTATTTGGCTGCCACCTGCATCTCCACCATCTCCTCCATCTCTGCCACCATCCCCTCCATCCTCGCCATCTCCCTCCTCCTCATCACCATCTCCCCCATCCCTCCTCCGTCTCGGTACATGCGGTGGTGATCTCTCATCATCATCAAATGTTGGTATTGACTCATCAAGACTTGATATCCTTGGTACAAAATGTGTTAATAAATACTTCGCATACTCATCTATCATCACACCAGTCATGATCTCTGGACAATAATCCCATACCTATGGCTGAAATTCAAAATAATCCTCACAAGGTACATCATAGGATAGGGTGGGTCCCCACTTTGGGATATCCTAATGTTGCCACACATATAATGCAACTCCTTGGGGCATACCCTAAACTCGGCCATACTGATGAAGCACCCTCATGAGCATGAATCTCTTAATTACAAACCAGGTCCATCCAATCAAATATATCGACATGCAAGCATATGTCATCTCAAGATCATCCTCTGGCCACTGCTCACAATCTAAATATTGTCACCATGTGACAGTCTCTAAATCACCAAGAACTCACCACCAATACTCCAATTTTCCTAGCTTGTGTTAGACAATACCACCTGCGTACCTGAAGACATATGGCCTACCAATCAGATGATCTCTCTCTGCTATAGGATGAGTTATAGCTATATGCTCCCACACCCAAATCTGAAGTAGTGTCACTCCAACTGATAAACTAGCAACTCCAAGATACACCACCTTATGTAGATCATGATATAAATGAGCTAACATACAAGAACCCCAAGCATATCGGATCCCTTACGTGATCATACTCTCTAATATCCTACCCCAGCCAACAGATAGTCCCTTCGACCTACAATTGAGACATAAGAAACCTCAAATGAATCTAACTAGAACAGATGGTAATGGATCATACAAATCCACCATATCCTACCATGGGATCTCGTACCTGCTAATCCCATCATCACCAAAGATCCTCCTTAGCACCTCTGTAGCTCCCTATTTTGTATGATCATATATCACTAACTCTCCAACCACGAGAATCCCCAATATCTGATACACATCGTCTAGAGTAACTATCATCTCACCGGTAGCTAGATGGAACATGTTGTGGTCGCTATGCCATCTCTCAGCTAATGCGGTCAACAGTCCCTTGTTTATCCTATACTGGGGCATACCAAGCAAGGAAGATAAACCACATTGCCCAATAACATCCAAATCTACCTACACCAAATGTGGAATCATATCCCAAGTCTTCAGGTAGCGCTCCTGAGACTAAAGAACTCGTAAGTCCTCCTATCATCATGACGTATCACAAATCAACATTTTATCAATCAACCTATCAATCAATATAATTGACTCTAAAGAGATTTCAATCAAATCTCATGGAGCGTCTATCATTGACTCTCGTTCATTGCGAGATCAATCATCATCTATCCTATCATTGACTATCACCTATCATGAGATCAATCATCATTTATCCTATCAAACATGATTAAAACAATGGTTGACATAATCATCAAGCATCAAAAGTAAGGAGAACAATCAACAAAATTTAATCCTGGTGTCAATGCACATAAACAATGCATCTATGTGCTAATATCCTAAATTCACTAAAAAACTCCATCAATGCACCAAAATCGAGCATGAATGAGCTAAAAAAAACATCATATGTGCTATTTCACGACCTCAATGCACTAAATATCTATATGTGCTACAAAATTCCACATATGCACTATAATAGTTCATAGATGCGCTAAATCAATAAATGCACTAAATTTCTTTCCCTATGTGCTAAATTGGGGTCTAAATGTGCTAAAACACACTATTGCAAAATTTAAAAACATTAAAATGTGCCAAAACAAATTCAAATTTTAAAATGAGGTTTATCGGGGTACTACCTGAGGTCTATACATGATAGGGCGGTTGTGTCATTGAACCTGCTTGAATCGGTGGGTGTAGTATGGGATCACCATTTTGCTCAAATCACTCAATCAGTTCAATCACTCCAATTGCAAATGAATTCAAATGAACTTCTTTTTCACCTTTTTATCTTTTAAAGGGGTAAATGGAGGGCATTTAAGTGGGATTGTTTTTATTTTCAAAAAGGGAATCCATTAATCACTTGGCATGGTCATTATTCTTTATCGGGAGATAAATCATGTCAAAATCCTAAAAAATTGAAAATCATCATAAAATCATAAAAAAAAAGAAAAAATCCTAAAAAATTCAAAATTTCCCGATTTATCTCTCGAGGGGGCATACACACATCATCACTTGAAAATCAATGTCTGGGGCATATCAAAATTTTTTCTCAGCACTATCAACAAATTTTTCTATGAAGTAATGTGTCGCAAACACATCACTTCAAAGAGGGGAAAAATGTATACACTCAAATTTGGTCTGGAGGATTAATTAAATACAAGTTATTTAATTAACAATATTTAATTCTTCTACTTATAAATAAATTGAAAAATTTATTTATATAGTTCATTTTCTATAATTCTTCCTATCTTAAATCATTTTCTTCATATCTTAATTAAATGAACAAATATAATTAGTTTGTTTTATTTAATTAACCTCCTTTCATTAAATTTGAATTTTAAATTTGAATTTAATCACATTTCTACTAACTTCTTCCCACCTTCCACTTCATCATGTGTCAGGAGAAATTAAATATTTCTAATATTTAATTTGGCATTTATCCTCAACAAATTCTAACAAATTTGGGACACTTGGCTTTCATCTCCATTTTATTCCTCTTCACACTTGGTAGTTTGTTCTTATGAAGGGAACACACTCCCATTTTCTCTCTAACCTCTTCATCTTCAATTGTCCATGCTCCAGATCAAATCCAGATTGTTGATTACTGCCACCTAAGATTATGCCTTGGAAAATCTATAAATAAACCCTCATTTACAAAAAAAGAGAGAAAGCTGAGCATAATTACATTCTGCAGAATTTTTATCAGCATTATCATCTTAGCATTGTCATTCTAGTATTTGCATTTTAGCATTAAGTAGTTTAGTCATGGCACTTCCATTAACAACATCTTAATTACAGTAGTTTTATCATATCAATTCATATTAGCAACATCATTATCTTTCCATATCATCTTCAACTAGTCTAGTAATCATGTAATGTAGGAAACATCTCTTGCATTTCTAGCATTTCTCATTCTTCAGGTTGTCATTTAGAAAGTCATGTGCACAAACAATTTGAGAGAAAAATGACTTAAAGAATACTTGGAGATAGAGGACAATGAGATGCCATTGGGGAATTGTTTGTTTCAATTTGATTATTGTTTCAATTCCTTAATATAATGTTTCATTGGTGTGTTGTATAACTTTTATTTGCTTATGCATGGTTCATTGTTCATACAAAAAACTATGATAAGATCGTGCAAGATTATAATATGAATGAGATTTCATGAGAGGGTGGCCAGTTGAAACAAGAGCTATCTCAGTTAGCTATTCCACAAGAAAATGCTGCCCTGTGAAGAAAAAATGGTTTGCTAAATGATTCAATGCCATTGCATAGTACGGGTATAATTCAAAGGTTCTATGCATCTTTTCCATTCCTTCACTAACACTACCTTTTTCACTAAATGTGAGAATCCTACAAGTAAAAAATGCACAAAACTAACCACGAAGATTTATGTAAAGGCATAACATCATTTCCTAATGCCTCCATAAAAGTTTGTTGAGCCAACTCTAGTTCATCATGCTCAAGATGAAGAATCCAAATGTTTAACAATTCAATGGGTACTTCTTCTTTGCTCTTCTTCATAAGAGACTTTGGTGTCTTAAGAGAATCTAAGGCTGCACTAGGGTTTGATAATATTAATAACTCACCCATGTTGATAAATGCATGGGAATCATGTGGATCTATGCAAGTTTCCTTTCTTAAAATTTCCAAAAGCCTTCTTTTCCTACCCTTGCTGAGCATATATATGGCCTACAACTTTTAAGCTCTCACAATTCTCAAGGTGGACCTCTAGAACTTTTTCAAAATTTGAGAGAGAACTCTTAAGATCTCCCGACTTCAATTGAACCTTTCCAAAAAATCTTGTGGCCTTTGGCTTTCCTTGATTGATGGCATTTAGTAGTGGCCAATGGTGTCATAATCACCTTTACTATGATAAGATTGTGCAAGATTATAATATGAATGAGATTTCATGAGACGGTGGTTAGTTGAAACAAGAGTTGTCTCAGTCAATTGCTCCACAAGAAAATACTGCCTTGTGAAGAAAAAATGGTTTTGCTAAATGATTCAATGCCATTGTACAGTACGAATATAATTCAAAGGCTCTATGTATATTTTCCATTCCTTCATGAACACTACCTTTTTCACTATCTGTGAGAATCCTACAATTAAAAAATGCTCAAAATTGACCACAAAGATTTTTCCCCATTTCAAACAACAAAATTGCCAAAAGATTGCATTTAAAACTTGCAAAAAAATGCAAATAAAATCATGTTGATTTTTGAAAAAAAAAAACCCGAGATTTAGCTTGTTGCTTACTATTATGATTTGATATATTTTTAAAGCATCCATAGCTTGTTTGGAAATCACCTGTTTTAGGCTTTTAGCCATATCAGCAAGGCATGGACTGTTTGATAAAATGCTTTGGTAGACATGTATGAAAATGTGGTAGCATAGACAAAGGAAATGAACTTTGGAAAAATGCCTCAAATAAATGTGGTCTCATGGTGATGGAATGCCATGGCGAATGCCATGACAAACAAATTGTATGGATTATCATGAATTCCATCACAATGAGACCACATTTCTTTGAATCATTTTCAATCAATTCACTACCTTGTCTATGCTATTCTTACTATTATCGTTGATAGATTTTTTCCAAGCATCCATATCTTCGAGAAGCACTTGTTTTATGATTTTAGCCATAACAACAAGGTAGTGAATGTTTGATAAAATGGTTTGGTAGACATGTATGAAAAATGTGGTAGCATAGACAAAAGGCGTGAATTGTTTGAAAAAATGCCTCAAAGAAATGGTCTCATGGAATGCCATGACAAACAAATGCAATTGGAAACTGCTCTAGTCATTAGTTATGTAATGTGAAGTAATTGCATAATTGTTAGGTTGACTTTGTAAAAACTATATTGTAATTGAAATTTTTTTCATCTATCAACATCTAGTTATTAGTTATGCAATGTGAAGTACTGCTTTGAGTTCGAAAGATGTGAAATGCAATTTAATCAACAATTTGAATATAAACTACAAAAATCTATTTTTTACAATTCATTAGTTAAAGTCTCTATTTTATTTTCTCTCTATAACTCTATTGCTATGGAAAATTCTTTCAATTACAAAAAATAGTTTTTGTCTCTTATTCTACAAATTTTTACATTTTGTCATCTATCAACATCTAGTTATTAGTTATGCAATGTGAAGTAATGCTTGAGTTTGAAAGATGTGCAATGCAATGTAATCAACAATTTGAATATAAACTACAAAAATCTAATTTTTACAATTCATTAGTTAAAACCTCTATTTTATTTTCTCTCTATAACTCTATTGCCATGGAAATTCCTTTCAATTAAAAAAATAGTTTGTCTCTTAGTCTACAATTTTTTACATTTTGTCATCTATCAATATCTAGTTATTAGTTATGCAATGTGAAGTAATGCTTTGAGTTTGATAGATGCACAATGCAATGTAATCAATAATTTGAATATAAACTACAAAATCTAGTTTCTACAATTCATTAGTTAAAATATCTATTTTATTTGCTCTCTATAACCTATTGCTATGGAAATTCCTTTGAATTAAAAAAAAATGATTTTTGTCTCTTAGTCTACAATTTTTTTTGGCTGTGTAGAACATTACAAATGTATCAACATCGAAGGTTGATTACAGATCAATACCATGCATTTAATGAGAGAGTAGTCGATGAGAGGGACATGGAAAAATATCCATGTCCATGTAATGACTATCTTTGTGGAAAGGTGAGAAAAAGAAATCTGATTTATCAACATATGATAAGATATGGGCATAGTGGTATAATCCCTTGGGATTACAATTATTATGAAGATATGATAGAATTGTAGAGAGTGAGAGATGAAGAGGCAACAAACATAGATGAAGTGGTACCAAACATAGATGAAGAGGCAACAATGTTAGACAAAGGGTTTGAAGTTAATAGAATATTAAATGAGGATCTAAACAATGATTGGGCCAAGTTGATGGAGGATGCTTTAAAGCATGTGTATGCTAATTGCAAGTTAAGTCATTTGACAATAATCCTTCAAATTCTTAACTTGGAAGTGGTGTTTGGTTGGAAAAATGAGAGTGTAGATCAGTGTTTGGTGTTTGGATCATCCATATCATCGATGAAAAACATGGTTCAATGGTCAAGAAGAGAATCGTGAACCACCATTGCTAATAATGGGTGATTAAATTGTTGAGAATGGAAAAAAAAGAATGTCATTTATTGAAAATGATGGGATTTCTGGTAATAGATATGATCCATGTAATGAAAGCGGTGTAAAAAGGTTGTGCATATTCTATAAGTTGCCATACTTTAAGGATACAACCATTAGGCATACTGTTGACTTTATGCATACTGAGAAAAATATAGCCTATGCTATTATAGAAACTCTTTTTGGTGCTTTTGATACTATTTCATCATGTGAAGACTTTCTACAACTAAAGATTCATCAAAATCTTTAGGTTAAAAAATATGATGATGGAAAATATAGAAAACCTAGTGCTCCTTATGTCTGGACAAAGGAACAACATGCATAATTCTTATAGTTGATGTCTCAGACTCACTTTCCCATTGGATAAGTAGTAGTATTAGAAGCCAAATTGACATTAATGGCTTAAGAGGCCTCAAATTCCATGACTATCATGTCATAATTGAGAATATTTTACCTATTGTGGTAAATATATCAAGTTTGGAAAAGGGGCCAAGATTGGTAGTTATAAGGTTGGGCCTAATATTAAAGAGAATGAGTTTACATGTATTAGATCCTTCAAACTTTGATAGTTTGAGGGAGGAGGTTGTTGAAGTCCTTTGTCTATTGGAAGAAAATTTCCATCAAAAATCTTTAACATTTCTATGCATCTTTTGATACATCTAGAATTGAACTAGATCATTGTGGTCTAGTAAGAATGAGATGGATGTATCCTATAGAACAATGGGTGTATCCTATTCTGCTGGTACATTGTATACAAAAATTGAGATGTTCACTACTAATTTGAAGTGCTTTTAAAGTTAGGTTCAATCATTCTTCTTAGTTTTCTTACTTTGGTTGAAATTAATTTTGTTTAGTTAGAATATAATTTCTTATATGTCCTATATGTTTTCTGGATGCAAGACTTTTCTAGTATGCCCTAGAGGATAGCTTTAGTTTGTAATAAGAATTCTAGCCTCCACATGCATTGAATATGCTTGTGTGAAGGAAACAATAATGAACATCTATGATTTAATAATACATATAGATATCTTAACATTAGGTGAACTAATCCTCCTCATTACAAACAAAGAAATGATCTCTTAGGTTTGTTTGACATTGAAAATGAGACATATATGAATGAGGTGTTGTGAAATAATATTTTAAGTGAAATTGATCAGTGCCTATTCGTATTGGGAAATGGAGTCAAGATGTGGGTGATATACGTGTCTTACTTCTAGCTGCAAATCTAATTATTTGGTGCAATGAGACTCTATGGATTACATAGATGTGCGATGATGCAATTATATGGTTCTTCTTATTGATCCAAATAAGACTTCTAGGTTATTGTGATTTATTTAAAGGGATTTAATCCTTACTTGAAGGAACCAATTAAAAGAAATCACATAATGACAACAAGTGTGTATTGAAAAATTAAACATATACTTGATATACTTAATTTGAATAACAAGGAAATATTAAACTAGAGACAACTATACAATCATACACAATATTATCAACAAATAATTGAGACCAGAATTCAAGCACTAGATAAAATATTCTTCTCCATTGATTGCTTCAAATAGATATTACAAGATAACAAAAGTCTCCTCATATGTGTTTCTATAAATGCCTATGATGATATCAAAATTCAATCTTGGTTTCTCTTTTATAAGATAAGCAACAAGCTTCATACCATTACAAAATATGGCATCTTTTCAAATTTCCTGCCTCTTCGTATAAACTAAACATTACTTTTTCTTAAAACATAATTAAGAGAGAACAAAGAAAGTAGACAATATTGATTGGAAGCCCAAAACACTTGCAATACACTTGTAGTCCATTAATCAACACAAGAGACTCATGATCATCCCGATCTGGCAAAGTCCCCCTCTCCATGATAGAGTGTTTGAAGGCTCGGTTCTTCGACTACAAAATCCCCAAGGCCCTATTCTTCTGGAGGAGCCAAATACTTTTGCTCCCATTGGTATACTGTGTAGTCATGGGACCATTTATATTCTTGAATCTTTAATATATTTGTTGGGTGATTCCTCCATCTATTGTCGAGTAACCATCTGCCATCTGTAATGAATTTAAAATATATGGTATCCAAGGCTATTATTCCATCCATGATAAAATTGAGTCTGTGGACATTCAATTCACCATCCTTTTGTACATGAGCAATGCAATCAGGAACAATTTTTCCAAATTCCTTTCTCCATTCACTGAGATTTTTTAATTGGTCATCATCCTTTAATATCCTTGGCACAAACTATTTCTTCAATGTATGAAATAATTCCATCCTTATTTTATCTTTTGATCTTCTCCATTTATATACTAAGATTAATCTATAACTATCTTAACCATCTCCTTAGTTGGCTTCAAAGTTGAAGGAGCTTCCATAGTTCTTTGTAATACCTTGCATAAATTCACCAAGGTATGATGAATTGGCTACCACTTCTTGAAAAGAGGATCCAATATAAGTGCATGGGCTTTCATTTGGTCAATTGCATGGGATAATGAAGTGTAGAAATCATACACACTTTCCAATTTGTCCTCAATCAGTTTGATCATGTGATCCAATATTTTTTCCAAGACATTGATAATAATCTGGTCTCTCACTCCCTCCTTGGTTTCATTATTGGCTTTTTTCAACTCTTAGATCTCCTATCTTAGTACATTCATTTCTTTAGAGGATGCACTATCTATATCGGTTGGTTAGGTAGTAGGAGGTTGATACAATAATATTTCTTTACTCTATAAGGGCCCTGCTCCTTTCAATTGCTCTTTCAGTCTTACATTTCTATGAATAGTTTATTTACCTCATCATTTAAGAATTTTAGTTCCTTTTCATATTTTTTCAATTTGTTTTCCATTTCCTTAACAACAACTCGAGTGAACATGGACGAGTGCATTATCATGGTTGCTACTTCTAAAGGAGATGTTTCCTTCAATGTTTTTACCATAGTCGTTCGTCTCATCTCTTGTACCACATCTAACAACCTTGGTTTTTGTGTATTTCTTTTCTTGGCCTAAAATGCCAAGGTCTCAATCTTAGGGTTGTACCCTTTACCACTTATCCTCTCATCAAAATCAAATTCAAAAATCATCATTAGGTATTCTTGTGCTCTTACTTGGTCAAGTAAGAATATCTTCTTTAGTTCCATACCTAGGATAATGAGTATATTACTCTTCAAAACCATATCCCTAGCTTCTTGTGGGCTAATATCAACATTATCAATTCTCAATTCATTGAAAGTCTGGGATATAATCTGATTGTGCTGAGACTCTTCAACACCCATCTTGTTTGTCTCTATCCTTTCTTCAAACTCACTCATTTTCATTTTAACATAGAAATCATTAAATTTGGGGGTCTTAATGAAATCATCTTTAATAAATTTGCGATCTGTAATTTCCCTCTCATCATCCTGCATTTCCCTTTCCCCTTGCATATGGATATCAATTCTAGCCTCTGGTTTATGAGCTTTAGTTTCATGGGATAGTTGATCAACTAACTCAACATCATCCTTCAAACTCCTCAGTACACTGGCCACTTCTTTACTCATTGCATAATAGACCAATCTATGTGGCTCTTGTGTCTTCTGTTTCTTAGGAAGTGGCTATTCAGAGGTGATTCTTGAGGAACATGACATACTGAAATAGTGTCAAGAGATGACTCTAAAATTATAATACCACTTGGCCTTTTGGGAGATAATTTGGTGGGCCTCTCCTCCTTTGCTATAGACATAGCTACATACAATTCATCAAACTTATCAATTATCAAATTTATCCTCATAAGAGGATTTTCTTCTTGTACAAAATATCCCAAAAAGTCATTGTTCTTCTTCTTCATTTATTCTTGCAACTTCATCATGATCTCCCATTTTCTTTTGCTCTGATATACCTCTTGGGGAATGAAGCAATTTCTAATCACATCCTCTTCATACTCCACTTGATGAGTGATTGCGACCTTTGTGAGGAGGTTTTGTGTTATAAAATTCATATGGCCCTCAGGGTCAAAAACCCTTTAACTTCCAGGCCTCAGAGAATATCTTGTATTAATGTAATGTTGTAATTCTTGAAGGGTGTCATATCCAACAAATGTTTTTTCACATGTTGTCAAGTTAGGTAGAAATGTACCCTTCTTTTGTTTCTGCATGACATCCTTTTCCATCCACAACATCTGCGACATCAATTATAAAAAGGATATCCAAAGAGGAACAAATTTTGGCAATAAATGTGGGGCCTATGGGCACCCATAAGTCCTGATTATTGTGACATCTTGTAGAAAAAAAAAATCACCAAAGTTATGAGTATGACCTTGTTCTAGTTTCAAAGCCAAGGGCCTCAATAGTTATAGTATATGTGTGTAATCTTGGCAATGAGTGGACAAGAAATATCATAAATTTGTACACAAAGTCATCATGGAACACTACATAATTAGAGTTTTGGCATCTTCTATCCCATGTATAACACCATCGTTGCATGGGAAGCAAGTTCCCTTGTTGATCAACCTTACCCAAACACATGTTTTTGGTCCATCTATCTTTGTTCTGGTACAATATCAAGTGACATAGTAAATAATATTTCCTAAATGTTATAGGGGTCCTATTCTCCCCGACTTGCAAGAAGCCTTAATGCAATGCCTTCTCAAGATATGAGGCAAAGTCATATTCAATGTTTGTCTCGGGGTTCTGAATTCTCATAGCCATCATCATCAAACTAAATAGAATTTGTTCTTGTGCATTTATCCCGAGTAATTGTTAGAAAATAAAGTAGGTTTTCTTGAAATAAATCTAAAAATATTGTACATCAAATGGTTTGGTGGTAGAGGGGGAGATAGGTATCACCTTGTTGTTAACACCTCTTTTCATGTATATGGGGAGTTCATCACTTCTGTGTGTTCTCATTAACCTAGTATATTCTTCCTTGCTCTTTTGCAAGTCAACCTTAGTGAGGGTCTATTTGTTATATTGAAGCATTCAATGATTGTAGCTTTTGTTAATACTACCAATGGTGACCCATTTGTTATCCTCATGAACCTGGTAGTAGGGTGGTAATTCTGGGCTAGAACTCTAATGAAATTGACATCTATGAAGACATTCGGGAAAATTAGCTTAGCTAACTCTAATGTCCATGGATTTGATACATGAATTCTCCCTTCCCTCTTTTCATAGAAATACCAAAATAATTCCCATCTTGAAATAGGAATAAGGGCATCCTTACAACCATGAACTATATCCTTGAAAACCATCTTGTATCCTTTGTTAGTCGAGTTAGGCAAGATATCTAAGATAGATTGCTGTAATGATCTCTTTTTACCCTTAGGCTCTTCCTTCTTAGTCTCAGTTTCTTTCTCTTTAGAAGGCATGATACCTAATGTTGATCTCTTTTTACCCTTAGGCTCTTCCTTCTTAGTCTCAAGTTCTTTCTTTTTAGTAGCATGATATCTAATGTCAACCTCTACTCAAGCTTTCTAAGTGTTTAAATGCAGGATTTCAAACAATTCTATGCTTGTAAAGCTGCTTTAGTAAGTTCAATGTACATACTCGGTATGTGATAGTTGCGAAAATTTGCCCTGTTGAAGTCGTAGCTTCCCACACGACAATCCTTGCAAATGAATGCCAAAACAATGTTGAGTTCTCAACTTTAATGGCTTATGAGTTTAGTCATGTCATCATTAATATCAACCTTATGCCAAATATTCTATGATCAGCTCATATTTTGAGTTTGAATGTGCACCATTGATTTTCACAAGATCTGAGGGTTGCTAAGAGTTAGCATTTAATAATGCAACTAGTAATAATGCTCTGACAGTCTGTACAACAACACCACTACCTCTTTCTTTCACTGGTGTGAGATAGCAGGGTCATGAATCTTTTTATTTATCAAACTTAATGATGTATTGTTGTATTGATATTTCTCTATCATGGGATAGTGGGGTGTATAATGCTATACCATAAGCTTCCTTATGCTTCATCATGGGGCAGTGGGAATCTTACCACACTATTGCTCTTTATTATTTCCTTCCTTGCAGGGTGGTGGGTTGTTCTCCGCTAGACCGCATTGTTCACTTTTCCTTGCCACGATACTCTAGTTATAATGTAATTAAGCTCTTTTATACCACCCAACTGCACCTTTATTATAATACCCCCACGGTATTGCAGTGAATACTTTTATGTTGTCTATTATATACTACCAACCCACTAAGGGTTTAAATTGATGCTGTGGGATTGCAATAAAGGACTTTTATGGATGTAAAATAGCTAGACATGTTTTTGCTTAAGTATATATGATGAATTTTTGGATTTGTATAGGTCTTTCAATGTCAATCAGACCTAAAAAAATTATATTTTTGTTTATAGTGGGGAGGCTCAGTAAAAAATAAAATGGAATATAAGGGTTGAGGCTCGGGTCATGGAGCTCAAGGTTAATTGTGATGATGGAACTAGGAAAAATTTGAAGGTTCTAACATACCTTATGATGAACTAGAGTATGTTTTTCCTTTATCTTGCTTGTGTTATGTTTTTATGAGTTCTTTTCTTGTGAATATATCCCTAAGGAAAATTTATATGATACGTGTAATTGTAAAAATCTTCTTGGTTTTTGACTAAAAATTCTTTTTAATCTGTAAATTGAATTATATTTTTTAAGTTTCCATTTGTAGTTATCAGCGGATTGGAAAGTCAATAGTTATCAACTTATGAACCCAATAGATTTTTATTGATTCAAGTTGTTGATTTATACATTATTGTTTATTTGGACTTCAAAAAATGAGGAAAAGGACTATAAGGCACAAATTAGATGATAGTGATCATAATGCTGAAATTTTAGTGATAGATTATGAGTGCTTACATAGTGAAAATGTGGCCAACAATAATGAATATTTATCTTGTCTTGGTTTGACAAACATGATATTTTTAAATCCACTAAGTAGTATATTATTTGTTTAATAGTGTTTAATGAAATTTTATAGGCAAGAGCTTTATGTATATAAGACATAATATGATAATTCTTTTGTTTTATAAGCAAGAAAAAGAGTGCAAAGAAAATGCGGAAAAAAACAAAAGGAAAGAAAAGATACAGTGCCGCTATCTCGTAGAAGCCAACACATTTGTGATTCAACAAATACAGTTGGTGAAAATGATTGTTGTGATGATGTGCAACCTGATATAGCACATGGTGATTTGTAGCCTGATATAGCACATGGTGATGTGCAATGCCATAAAGATATTTTAGCACAAAGTCTAAGAGAGATTATTGAACAACATCAGAGCAAAGGAACAATAGGTTTGCAGATGATTTATTCAACACTAAAGGATGTGTTTGAAGTGAAATATGCAGAGACTGGTATTGATCTACCTATTCATGCCACACCTGATGTGGCCAAGGAGCATAAAGTTTTGGTTAATGAAAGTCATGAAGGGACATCGCTAGTTGCATTTGTTGTGCCTTAGAGTGCACCTGTTGCATCTAGAACTTTTGATGGAACTAGTGGATCAACTAGAAATGCTAGTAGTGGTTTAATAGAAGATGTCTCTCCTTTTGTCCAAAGATAAAGATTGAGTCAAGATATTTACAAATCTACAAAGAGGAATGCAAAAGAAAGAAAATTTGAAGGCAAGAAGCCATTCTTGGTTGAGGTATCGAGAGATGGTGAGCCCATTGGGCTAAATGCTGCAAAGTGGGCCTCCAAGTTGGGTGTAAGATGTAGGGACCATTTGGATATTTGTAAATCAAGTTTTTTAGAGCGAGATCCATGAAGTATAGAAAATGCTATACAAAAAATGGAAATTGCTTTTGACAATACTGTGGAAAAATCTCTAGAAAATATTACAAGCAAAAGATGAAAATTTTGATGAATAATTTTAGATACAATTGTAGAAAAATAATCATGGAGGGAAAAGAGAGGTTAGACTCCACTCTATCTCCCAAATAGTTGGAGGCATTAAAAGAAAGTATGCATTCTGAAGAATATTTGGCAAAGAGTAATAAAGGCAAGAGAGTAGGAGATAATGTGAGGGTTAGATATACATTTGGACGAGGCAGGTTGCACACCAAAATGGAAAAAAATGTAGTAAGTGTATGGATTTTTGGTTCAATTTACATTGTGTTATTTATTTTGATTTTTTATTGAAACTGACTATATGTTGAAATTGGCATTATATTTTGGGTGGAAAAAAGTAATAGAGAAGCATGTGCATAAGATATTGTCAATTATATGGCAACGCTAGATCCTAGTAGATCTAAGAGTAGGATGAAGTGGAAATCTAGTTCGTCAATAGAGATTTCACAACCATCTATTCAATGCCCAGTAGGAGCCTCTCTAGATCATGTCAACTCAAATTAAGGGTACCAAAAGGTAATGAGTTGCATATTTGGTCTCACTTAACAAGTTTCGTAGTTGGTTGCCTCCATTAACCCTATAGTTTCTGCATGGAATGAGCATAAATCCATGGATTCATATGAAGTAAGAGGCTCCATTGATCTTGTAGATACTAAAAATTATTCTAGGTCCACGACTCCTAATTTTTTCATCATTGTCTACCTTGTCGTTCTTGATAATTAAATAATTTTAATTATTTAATTATTTTCTAAGTCATAAGTCTTCTATTAATTAAATAATTTTAATTATTTAATTAATTCATTTCTCTCTTTATTCTTCCTTGATTAATTAAATAAATTTTATTTATTTGATTACGTCATTAATTAAGAACCTTTCTTTCTAAAATTAAATAAAATCTTATTTATTTAATTTTTTTATGCCACTTTCCACTATAATTAAATAAGCACTTTAATTATTTAATTATTCATTACCATTTTCAGTCATAAATTAAATACATTTGATTTATTTAATATGGTCCACTCTCTTGAATTTTGAATTAAATCATTATTTAATTCAAAATGATTCACTTTCTCACATGCTTCTATAACTAAATAATTATTTTTAATTATTTAATTATTCATTGGCCACCTAAATTAAATAATTTTTATTATTTAATTTCTTCTCATCTCTTTATTTGTGTTGATCCTTATCTATCCATGTCTCAATTAACCTCCACCCTTGATTAAATTATTTATAAGTTAATCTTAATTGTCAATCCTTATCATTTACCCTAATCCTATTCCATACTACATCTTTCATTCTTGGCCATTGATTATTAACCTTTCAATACTATCCCTTCATTTAAAATTGTCTTTTCTATAAAAGACCTTGTTATTGTCATTTTGTGACCTACCTACATAAGCTTATGCTATCTTGCTATCTTTCTATCAAGTCTACCAACATCAAGTCAAGTGCATCCATAGTCAATTAGAATCTTCAATATTTTGTTTTGTCATTATCATTAGGCCTATTTGCATACTCAAAAATATGAGGGAAATTATCATATTCAAGCAAAATGGAGAAGTGCAATGAAGGTGAATCAATGGTGGTATGAAGACTATTTGGTAATATTGCTTTATATTTTGTCTTTATGTTTATTTGTGCTTCATTGTTTATTAGGGTTTGATTTATATATTTTATTGCTTAACCTTGATGATTTTAGCCTTGATTACATTGGTGAAACTGATGTGAAAGGACAAATTTTCTAAGATCATACACAAATTTTGGTTTTGTAGGTCGTAGGTACAAATCAACGTAATCGCTATCTGAAATGACATAATTACTTTTTACACAGTGCCACAATCATGACACAAAATGACATAATTGCTTTAGATTAGGGCACATTTCAAATTTGACTAAATTCATAGTTTTTCTAGCAATCTTTGGTTATCTAGTTTCTGGTTTTCTTAGATTAACCCTAGTTGCATATCATACTAGCCATTAGTTGTTCGAATTTGGTTGTATTTCTTGTTATTTTGCAGGTTCAGGTTCTTGTGACACAAACAACTGTCATTTTCTGCAATCACCAGGGGATTAACTGCATCTACTCTCAACCTTAATCTGCAATTGATTTCTTGTGATGTAGTTGACATCTTGAACGATGTAGTTGCAATTCCTGTGACACAATATCTTTTGGTTATGAGCCACAACTATTATTTTTTGCAACACAATTGCTTGCTACTTTAAAATTTGGGGTTTCAGTCAAAATTTTTAGTTTAGATTCTCTTGCATTTGGTAGCTTAGGCATTTTTTGTTTCTGAATTTGATTTCTAGTATGTGGCATAGGTGGAAAGGAGGTATCTCACTTCATATTGCTAATCTATCTATCTTGTCTTCTTTTCATACACTCATTGGGATTAAAATTAACCTTGCATTTACATGTCATTGGGCTTAAAATTTATAAGAATTTTCATCTTTTCACTCATTGGTTAAAAAGAACTTACATATTCACTCATTGGTTTAAAAATTAACCTTGCATCAAGTGTCTTTTTCACATATTGCTTTAAGGGTTAAAAAGAACAAGTCTCTTCATTATCTTTTGGTTTTGTAAATTGTCTTAAGGTGTGTATGCTCTTTTGTAGCACCATTTGGTAATCTTGAGAATCAAAAATATCTTTTAGATATTTGCATAATCACCCACACATCTGATTTTGGACTTAAATGAACATCATGCGAGTGTGAGAAAAAGGTGTTGTGTGTACTCTCTCCTCGCGCTTCGTGTGATCTTGGAGATAAAAAATACATACTTATCTTGCTTTTGTTTACCCTTAGAGGGCCTACCTCAAAAGAGGGAATGACCCAAGAAGTACTTTGTTTCGGTCCGCTATATAAATATTTGTGATTGTTGCGAAAGTCTTCAATCACCTAGTGCACATGTCCTATACAGATGAGTATCACCCTCAATATCCATGAGATATGTCAAAATCCTTTTTAATGAAGGGATTGGGAGGCCTCTTTTATAGAGCTAATCTCTCCTCACATATAGGCACCAGTATTACACCAAAACACATATTAAGAACTGTATACACCTAAAAATGGTTTGGATAATTTAATTAATTAAATATGATTTATTTGATTAATTAACCTTTAGTTCCTCTACTATTAAATAAATAGAAATATTTATTTATATAGTTCACTTCTAATTCTTCCATCTTTATCATATTATTTCATCTTAATTAAATAAATGAATTTGATACTTTTTTTAATTTAATTATTGAATTCTCCTATAATTATCTTCCATCTTAATCACATCATTTTATCTAAATTAAATAAACAAGTTTTATACTTTGTTTTATTTAATTATCATATTTCTTCCATATTTATTTAATAAACATAGACTTCTATAGTTTGTTTTATTAAATTAAATATCTTCTTTTCCTAAATTGAATAAATCTAAATATTCATTTGAAGTATGTTTCTACAACTAATCATATCTACCTACCAAATTAGATATGAAATATCTAATTTAATTCATGTCAACCTTCACGGGAAAATTTGGAGACAAATTGGAGACAAATTTGTAGGCAAACTTCTTCATCTTCTTCCATTGATTCTTCCTATCTTCTGGTTGAGTGTTTTTGTGGGGAGGAACAATATCCATTATCATCTTAGGCTTCTTCATCTTTCACCATTCAATTCTTCAGATCGAATCTAGACCTTTGCTTTGCTGCCCCTTCACAAATGTGCTGCCGAGAATCTATAAATACAACCTCTGTCTAGAGGAAAAGGGATCCCAACTTTATGCAATCTTACTCCGCGGAAATATCAATTGAGCAATTTAGCATTTTAGCAATAGCAATAGCAAATAGCATATTATTTTATAATCATGTCTTTCATCATAGAATGCATCTTAATATAGTTTCCATTATCATATCACAACATATAGTTTTCATTATTGACAATCAGTATCATAGATTTTTACATCATATAGCTTACATATTATTTAGCAATCATATAGCTTACCATTCTCATTCTCTGGATTGTCATTTTAACAGTCATATTGCAATCAAAATCTGAGAGCCCCGTGATTTAATAAATCTTTGGAGATAGAGAGCAATATGATGCTTTTAGTAGATTCTTGCTTAAATTAGATTAATCTTTGTTTAAATATATTGATATAATGTCTTATTGATTGTGTTGATTATCATTTACTCACATTTTAATTGCACATAAATTGGCACCCATTGTGGGGCCCATAAACCCCATTTTCAACATCTTTTTTTGAAAAGTACACTTGTAGGATTCTTACGTGTTTTGTTTTAGCGCGATCAATAGTTTTTGCGATGCATACAACAGATCTTTTACTGCATCCGAGCATTGTTCTGATGCATCCACAAAATATTCCAGTGCATACAACCCCTATTCTAGCGCATCTGAGTTTCTATTTCATCAGTCAACGAGTTTTCTCTTGGCGCATTGACCCTTTATTTTAGCACTTTCATCAAATTCTGTAGTGCATATACCTTCTGTTTCAGCGCTTTTAAATTTTGTTTTAGCGCATTTAATGACTGTTGTAGCACATCAGTCTATTTTTGCATATTTTCAAACATGAGGATTAATAACTATTTTCTTGGGTGTAGGTACCAAACACGTTGGGCAAAGACAATTGTGGGAAAAAATTACGCCGGTCAAAGACAAAAAATACTTGCAAATTACTAATAATGTTTGCAGGAATTTTAATTTGATTATTGTTTTCCCTTTGGTTAAGATAGTGAATCTGCCTTAATTAATCAACTAGTTTGAACCCCATGTTCTCTGTGTTTTGAAAGCAATAGGATTATGCTCTCCCCTTAACTGGGTGATCACAATGCTAGACTTGCTATCTTGCTTTATTAAATCCTTTAGAAGGCTTGCCGTAGTGGGAAAAAGTACTCACCCTATGGGAACGACCTAAGTAGGAACAACCAAAGCCAGGTTTTCCAACTCACTATAATCAAAAGTGAACTTGAGGAAATCCACAATTCAACGAAAGTGTGCAAGATAACCATCCCCAAAATATTTGTTCTAAAGATTGGGAGGTCTCCTAAGGGAGTTTATCATTTGCCGCTCTGAACAAATACCCTATCTACGAACTTTAGTGTAGAATCCAACCGTGTTATTTTTTGAACACTTTTTATATCATGGTGTAAGGGGAGGGAAGAATTTTCACCCAAGATACTCACCATATAACTATCAGAGACCCTCGCCAAAAGTGGAGGATTTGAATTTGGTTAAGACTCAGGAAAGGAAAAAACACGGTTGCCTTCTAGGGGTGACAAGGTTGTGTGAGCTGACATAGTTGCAAGCTGTGGGCTGTGATATTCTAAGTGACCTACTTGACAATTAGAAAAGTTCTTGAACTATCTTTATTTGTGTCAAACCTGTGGAAATTAAAAGAATCACACCTGATTCTAGAACACTCACTACATGTTTAATACATAGAATTTGAAACAACTGTTCACAATCTAGATCTTGTGTGTGAAGTTATCATTTTCAAAGGTATCATCCAATTAGATCATCAAAATCTAAGGTTTACAAGAAAAATACCTATCCACTATCGTCACTGGTTAGAAAATTACAACCTGGAATTAATAATTATACTGAGAAAAACCAGAAAAAATGGAAAAAACTGTGAACATACTGAAAACTTCCAGTTTAGCGCAACCAACCTCCGTTTTAGCACATATTCCCAGTATTTTAGCGCATCTTCCATCCAAATAGCGCATACAAACATTGTTTCAGTGCATATGTATTATCTTACAACACATCTGCATAGTCTGTCACCATAATTTATAGTATCTTAGCGCAACCAACTTCTGTTTTAGCGCACCTACCCTATTTGATAGCGCATACACCCTATCTTCCAGTGTATACACAATCTGTTTTAGTGCATCTAAGGTTTGCTATAGCACATCCATAGAATGAAAAACCAGAGAGCTATTTTCCCATCAGTCACATAATTAACATTGAAATTTGGATTTTTATTAGAACAAAAACATTTTCTCAGTCCAACTAGTGTCTTAAACTTGGAAAAATAGGACCTTGCAAGTCAAATTCTTTCAAATTAAACCAAGATCTTGCTATTTTAAATTTCCTAATCACCAAACACAACTCTTGATTATTACGTTAAGTTTCATTATCAGGATCATCATCCTATAATCACAAAATGAAACACAATAATCAGATTTTAACTTGGTCTCATCAATAGAATTTATCATTCTATTCATCTTAAGTTAATACCATTAGCACTCACCCAAACAAAAAGATAAAATTTTAGTAAAAATAACAACACTTGTATGCCAATTTTAACAAGGTTACAAAGATAGAAACTTAGAGAAAAAGAAATTGAAACACCAAATACCATGGCTGAAGAAAATCCCTTTCACAAATTCCACCAAAATGATGCAAATAAAATAACCCAAGAGGATATCCAAACGGCACAACAGGATCCCAATTTCCATAAATTTATGGAATTTTTTTTAGAACAAGATATGGAAAAAAACCTTTTGATGCTAGCTGAACTAGGTGCAAAAATTCCAAAGGACTTTGACATCAATCGACTAAAAGAAGCACCTAAAGTAGTTGAAACTAAAACAAAAAACACCGATCAAGTGAATGTCCTAACACATCAAATACAAAACTTGCAACAATAACTTCAAGATATGCAAAAAGGAACCACGAAAAGGTACTCATTACAAGACATTTGTCCTTATCCTTTTGATCCAAGTGTGGACATGATACCATTTCCTAGACATTGGGAATTCCCAAAATATGACAAGTACAATGGTAAAATGGATCCAATTGATCATGTGAGGGAATTTAGAACCATGAGTTTAGAATTTGCACAAGAGGAAACTTATCTAATGAGGTTATTTCCAAGGAGCTTAGGAGGTCAATGTATGGAATCGTTCTCTAAACTACAACTAGGAATTCAATCTTTTGAAGAGCTAGTAAGTAGGTTTATCTCAAAATTTTCCTATAATATTCAACATGAGATAATAATAAAGGACCTTTACAATACGGAACAAAAGAAAGGTGAAACATTTCTCTCATTTCTACAAAAATGGCAAAGGTTTTTGCTAGATATCCTCATTCTATACCAGAAGAAGAAAATATGGAACTATTCATTGACAACCTAACTAATGACATAAGCTACAGGATTGAATTA